>JAAVTI010000882.1:0-32439 GCA_011947335.1 Phytophthora constricta
CAATGGTGCGGAGGCTTTGCATGTCTTCGCGATAGTTATATACTTCTTCCTTACCTCGTCAGTATGAAGAACACTCACGATACTCAGGCTCTCATAAAGCGGCTAATCGCCTCTCAGTAGGCATGAAATGCGGAGTATGGAATGTAATTGATGCTATGTCTCTAGAGCTCAATGGCAAGTCGATCTTATCAATGAACGAACATAAGATGTTTATCAATAATCTACGTGCTCAAGTTGAGACTAGCGCTGACTATATGGCTAAGCACGGCGCTGAAAGCTCTCTACCCAGATAGCGTAGGATCGCTTGTTCATCAAAGTGCTGCTTCCACTCTCGGAAATGGATATAGCAACGTTGCTGCAACTACGGGCAATGCTCTTAATATCGCTGACGCTATCGGCAGTGGCTACTGGTGGTGCTGTCCTTGGTGCGAATGAAGGATTCGTGAAGCGACTATTGGCTAATCCTCCAGTAGCGAACGCTGTAACTAACGGTTGGCCTACGGTTGCCAATGCGGCTGTTTCAAATGATATCGCTAATCAGTTTGGACGAGGAGCTTTCAAAGCAGGAGTCGCTACGGCTGGATCTATTGCTGGTTCTTGGTATTATATGCTCAAGATTAAGCTTGTTGATCTTCACCCGATTTTCAAAGATCTTGATCTCATGGGGTCGCCTCAGATCAAGATCCGTCTGCGTGTGAACCGTGGATCGGCTGTTATTAATTTAGGGACTGCTAAGGCCATGACTCTAGCTTCTACAACTCGTCAAAGTGGCTCTACTTGCCCTATTATGGTTACATCGGCTAGCACCGGAGCCCCGAATGAGACTGTTTTCCCTGATGTCGCTACGCAAATTACTGTTGCTTGGGGTGCTATCACTAATTCGCTTGAAGATGTTGTTAATAGTACTTATTTTCCATTTACCACGTGCCGACTATACGTTCCATTCGTTGATCTAGAGAATCCTACCACGATCATCTCTAAACCTACAAAGAATATTCGTTATCTCGATTATTATGCCCAACACTTTGGAGCGGCTCAAGGAGCTCAAGCTGGTAAATCGTTTGATCTACAGCTTTCGGCTAGTCTCAAAAACGTTAAATACGTTGCGGTGCTTCCTTTCGCTAAAGGAACAGCGCCTTTGATACAGTCGAACAGTTTCAATCTCCTTTCGATAGTGCACCGTGGACCGTTCAACCTGGATCTGCTATTCGTAACTTTAATGTACGCATTGGCAACAGTCAAGTGTTTGATCTAAATCATGAGTATGATTTCCAGAATTTCTGTGACGAATTCTCGAAGCTGTCGGCTATTAACGGTGATATGACGCCTGAATTATCGAATGGTCTAATTGATTTCAAAACATGGGCCTCCACTAATCGTGTACTCGTCGCCGACGTGTCTCAGCTTAACCGAGAAGGATGTTCCTCAGTCGCTTCAGATTAAGGGAACGAACGCATCGTCTCAGGATTGTAATCTGATCGTTATCGTTGCCCATGAAAATGAAATGACTTATAATCGTCTCACAGGCGAGGTAGATGACTATACTGCTAATTAGGCTCTCTCATAAAAAGAAAACACTATTTTGACTCGATGAACAAAAAAATATTTTTTTAATTTGACTTTTGCAGGTTGTAGTTAATTGATGGTTTCTAACTCTTTGAGTAGTCGTGAGCATTTTTCTTTAACGAACTGATTGTTGCGTAACCAATCGAGATATTTGGGATCGACTCTCTTAATATAATCTAGAGTTTTAGTCTTATGGCGACCCCAGGTCATAACGTATTCATCGGTTTCTTCTTTACTATCCGCGAACGTAGTCGTAAGAAAGTCTTTAATCTCATCGCTCGCGTTTAAACTTGGTTGTTTGCTCATCCATCGGCAGTAACTTGGATCGATGGCATAACCCTCTTCAATCGTCTTGTCTTTAAATTTACCAAATGTTAGTGTCGTCATTGTTATCTATATACTATAGGAGGTAGAGTAATCTGATAAAAAAATAATTAATTTGAGTTCGCTTAAGATGGCAACTTTATTAATTATGATCTTGATATTTAAATATTTATATTAAGGTAGTACTTGGTCAAAAATGTGTTGTCAGATTTGTATGTGAGATTTTTCGGCGACATTGGTGTATATTAAGTATATTTTACCTCCTATGAATATTAGGTATTTGATTCTGTATTTGAATCCTTGTAGTTAAAAGGAGCCTTCTATTCTATATATGGTGTCTAGCAGTCTTGCCATTGTTTTCACCTCCTATGGATATTAGATATTTGATTCTGTATTAGAGTTCTTGTAGTTAAAAGAGCATTCTCATCAATATAAGACATCTAATAACACTCTCGTCGTTATCTTCTGTTTTATACTTCTTTATACCTTTATATACTTTCACAATAAAAAATGGTTTAAACGACTGTTTAATGCGGTATTTTCATCTTGAATGGGTAAAAATCCATTCGGCTCTAGATGTGGTGCCGCTCTATGCTGCTAGCGAGTTGGTCGCGAACTCACGGGCTCCGTCGTGACGCACAAACTTGATTTGTTTGCCGAACTGCGTCTGCACCTTGCTGAGGAAGCTCTTGATGCAGTCCTCGCTCTCCGACTTGGCACTCAGGCAGAAACCCTTCATGCATCCGCTGGCCTCGTCCACGATCAGGAGCAGATACTTGCTGCCACCCAGCGAGTCTTCTTCGATCGGGCCACAGATGTCAAAGTGAATCAGCTCGAACACGTCGTAGTGGCGCTTGTCGCGGTTGCTTGGGAACGGCTTCTGGACCATTTTGCCTTGCTGACACCCGCGACACATGCTCGGTCCCGTCGACTTCGTCGGCATCTTGGCGTCCTTGATCATGCCGTTGTTCACCATCTTGCGCAGCACGTCGATGGGAGCATGACCCAAACGCGCATGAAGGTCAACTTGTCCCGAAGTTGTCGCCGCGTTTGCCATCCGCAGTGGCGTCCGAAGCCAGTACAGACCGTCGACAAGATCCGCCGTTGCCACGACCTTGTTCGATCCTTTGCGCGCAATGAGCATGCTGGCGCCGTCGAACACCACTTGAAACGCTCCACTCTTGTTAATCTGCGGCACCGACAGCAGATTCTTGTTCATACTCGGCACGTACAGCGCGTTCTGGATCTCGATCTCGCGCTCGTCGCCGCTGGGCAGGACCACCCGTTCCATGATAGTCCCCACACCCTTGATTGCAGCCTTGTTGCCGTCAGCCACCGACAGTTCGCCCTCGTCCCGTTCATCGATTTCAGCGAACTTGGCCTTGTTGTTGCAGATGTGGTGCGTCGCTCCACTGTCGATCGCCCACATGCCGGACATACCCTTGCCCGTCGATATTCCACACTCTAACGAAACCGCAAACGCCACTCGGTCGTAGTCGTCCACGTCGTTCCTCCAGTTGATGTTGTTGGCCCCGCGTCCACGGTTGTAGCCACCGCCGCGTCGAGCTCCTCGATTCTCATCCTTCTGCTTGGTCCAGCACCGTTCAATCGTGTGTCCCAATTTCCCGCAGTACGCACACTGGCGAGACTCTCGCTCGGCACTGAACGCCTTCGCAGCGTCTTCAGTCTTCACCGTAGCCGTCTTCTCGCCCTGTCGCTTGATGTGCTCATTCGTCAGCACCTTCACAACGTCTTGCGACCGCAGCTCCGCGTTGCTCATCTCCAGGTTTAGCACGACATTCTCGTAGCTCTTGGGGAGACTGCGTAGCAAGCAGATCGCCACGTCTTCATCCTCCATCTTGGCGCCGATGCTGCTGAGCTTGGCGCTGATGTTGAGGACCTCGTTGCAGTGATGCAAGACATTGCCGCCTTCCTCCATCTCCATGCTGAAGAGCTGGCGCTTCAGGTAGATGCGTCCAGCCTTCTGCGACCCGCCGTAGAGCGTCTTCAATCGCGCCCACGCGACCCACGCTTCTTCACAGTCGTCAACCACGTGATGGTAGTCCGCATTCATGTGGAGTAACATCAGTCCAAACGCGATGTTGCTCGCCTTGACGTACTCATCCTTGATCCGCGAGTCCGCGAACGTTGGCGTTGTCTCCCGGTTCACGACATGCCACACCGACTTGGTCAGAAACACGCCACGCATGTAGCGGTTCCACGTCGCGTAGTTGTCGCCGTCGAACTTGTCGATGGAGACCTTGGTCGAGGCGTCTTGAGTAGAGGACATGGTGCTTGGGCTCATAACCTGTTAAAGGTCACAGATCTTGGAGGACGAAGCGGAGGGAGGCTTGAGGCTCTGGAGTCGACCGGAGCGAAGACACTTGACCACTTGGGGTTTGAAGGAAAATTGGAAAGTGATTGATTCGGTCCTTAGTTCGCAAAGGGCTTGCTACCTCTAAGCCTACTAGATATTCTACTGGATACACTCTACTGGATTCCTGAGTTGCTCCGGCCAATCACAGAGCGCCACGCATCTTGCCCATCTTGTACCCAGTATCCTGTCGCAAGTATCCAGCGTGGCGTAAACATCGATGACGCAAACATGTAGCGTAAACATACAGAATGATTGAGCAGGCGGTGAGTGTTGGTCATTGGCACAACCGGTACTCGTACCAGTATACCGGTACCCCACGAGTACCATAACTCAGGTACCGCAATAATTTCGTGAAGCTGTGGGTGCGCTCATGCATCTCATGACTGCGACTCGCCCGGACATTGCATATGCTGTGGGCTACGTGTCACGCTTCATGGAGAATCCGCAGGAGGAGCACTGGATGGCCGTGAAGCGCATATTTCGCGATCTGCAGGGAACCAAGTCACACGGCATCTGCTTCAAGCCTGGTGACAGCGTGGACTTTCGTGGATACTCTGACGCAGATTGGGCCGGCGATCTCGCGGATCTCAAGTCGACTTCGGGCTACGTGTTCCTGCTAACAGGTGCTCCCATCAGTTGGGGAAGCAAGAAGCAGTCGAGCGTGTCGCTATCAACGAGTGAAGCGGAGTACATCGCGCTGAGCCTGGCCATCCAAGAAGGCAAGTGGGTGCACCGATTAGTGTGTGAAATGCTCACGGTTGCTGGAGAAGCGTGCCCGGAGCTCAAGATTTTCGAGGACAACCAGTCATGCATCAAGATGACGAAGAACCCCGTGAACCACGGTCGCGCCAAGCACATCGACATCAAGTACCACCACATCCGCGATGAAGTAAAACGCGGTGAAGTGACGGTGGAGTACTGCGAAACTGCGACGATGCTGGCGGATATCATGACGAAGGCGATGCCGGGGCCACGCCACAAGGAACTGACTCAGGCTCTCGGCGTGACAGAGTGTTCGCATTGAGGGGCGTATTGCGGTACCTGAGTTATGGTACTCGTGGGGTACCGGTATACTGGTACGAGTACCGGTTGTGCCAATGACCAACACTCACCGCCTGCTCAATCATTCTGTATGTTTACGCTACATGTTTGCGTCATCGATGTTTACGCCACGCTGGATACTTGCGACAGGATACTGGGTACAAGATGGGCAAGATGCGTGGCGCTCTGTGATTGGCTGGAGCAACTCAGGAATCCAGTAGAGTGTATCCAGTAGAATATCTAGTAGGCTTAGAGGTAGCAAGCACTTTGCGAACTAAGGACCGAATCAATCACTTTCCAATTCTCCATCAAACCCCAAGTGGTCAAGTGTCTTCGCTCCGGTCGACTCCAGAGCCTCAAGCCTCCCTCCGCTTCGTCCTCCAAGATCTGTGACCTTTAACAGGTTATGAGCCCAAGCACCATGTCCTCTACTCAAGACGCCTCGACCAAGGTCTCCATCGACAAGTTCAACGGCGACAACTACGCGACGTGGAACCGCTACATGCGTGGCGTGTTTCTGACCAAGTCGGTGTGGCATGTCGTGAACCGGGAGACAACGCCAACGTTCGCGGACTCGCGGATCAAGGATGAGTACGTCAAGGCGAGCAACATCGCGTTTGGACTGATGTTACTCCACATGAATGCGGACTACCATCACGTGGTTGACGACTGTGAAGAAGCGTGGGTCGCGTGGGCGCGATTGAAGACGCTCTACGGCGGGTCGCAGAAGGCTGGACGCATCTACCTGAAGCGCCAGCTCTTCAGCATGGAGATGGAGGAAGGCGGCAATGTCTTGCATCACTGCAACGAGGTCCTCAACATCAGCGCCAAGCTCAGCAGCATCGGCGCCAAGATGGAGGATGAAGACGTGGCGATCTGCTTGCTACGCAGTCTCCCCAAGAGCTACGAGAATGTCGTGCTAAACCTGGAGATGAGCAACGCGGAGCTGCGGTCGCAAGACGTTGTGAAGGTGCTGACGAATGAGCACATCAAGCGACAGGGCGAGAAGACGGCTACGGTGAAGACTGAAGACGCTGCGAAGGCGTTCAGTGCCGAGCGAGAGTCTCGCCAGTGTGCGTACTGCGGGAAATTGGGGCACACGATTGAACGGTGCTGGACCAAGCAGAAGGATGAGAATCGAGGAGCTCGACGCGGCGGTGGCTACAACCGTGGACGCGGGGCCAACAACATCAACTGGAGGAACGACGTGGACGACTACGACCGAGTGGCGTTTGCGGTTTCGTTAGAGTGTGGAATATCGACGGGCAAGGGTATGTCCGGCATGTGGGCGATCGACAGTGGAGCGACGCACCACATCTGCAACAACAAGGCCAAGTTCGCTGAAATCGATGAACGGGACGAGGGCGAACTGTCGGTGGCTGACGGCAACAAGGCTGCAATCAAGGGTGTGGGGACTATCATGGAACGGGTGGTCTGCCCAACGGCGACGAGCGCGAGATCGAGATCCAGAACGCGCTGTACGTGCCGAGTATGAACAAGAATCTGCTGTCGGTGCCGCAGATTAACAAGAGTGGAGCGTTTCAAGTGGTGTTCGACGGCGCCAGCATGCTCATTGCGCGCAAAGGATCGAACAAGGTCGTGGCAACGGCGGATCTTGTCGACGGTCTGTACTGGCTTCGGACGCCACTGCGGATGGCAAACGCGGCGACAACTTCGGGACAAGTTGACCTTCATGCGCGTTTGGGTCATGCTCCCATCGACGTGCTGCGCAAGATGGTGAACAACGGCATGATCAAGGACGCCAAGATGCCGACGAAGTCGACGGGACCGAGCATGTGTCGCGGGTGTCAGCAAGGCAAAATGGTCCAGAAGCCGTTCCCAAGCAACCGCGACAAGCGCCACTACGACGTGTTCGAGCTGATTCACTTTGACATCTGTGGCCCGATGGAAGAAGACTCGCTAGGTGGCAGCAAGTATCTGCTCCTGATCGTGGACGAGGCCAGCGGATGCATGAAGGGTTTCTGCCTGAGCGCCAAGTCGGAGAGCGAGGACTGCATCAAGAGCTTCATCAGCAAGGTGCAGACGCAGTTCGGCAAACAAATCAAGTTTGTGCGTCACGACGGAGCCCGTGAGTTTGCGACCAACTCGCTCAAGTCGTTCTACGAAGACCAAGGTATTGAGCAGCAAACCACTGTTCCGTACGCTCACCAGACAAACGGCACGGCAGAGCGCGCGATCCGTACCATCGTCACGATCGGTCGCAGCATGCTGCACCACGCGAAGCTGGACAAGTGTTTCTGGGCTGAGGCGGCGATGACTGCCATTTACGTCAAGAATCGCCTGCCGTCACCCAAGATCGAGGCCAAGACTCCGTTTGAGATCGTGTACAAGTCGAAGCCGAGTGTGAAGCACATGCGTATCTTCGGGTGTCGCGCATATGTGCTGACGCCGAAGGAGAAGCGACTCAAGTGGGACGCGAAGGCTCGCGCCGGTGTGTTCATGGGCTACGAGGAAGTGTCGAAGGCCTACCGAGTTTATGACATCGAGGCGGGGAAGGTGGTGATCAGTCGCGATGTCACCTTCGACGAGTCGACTTTTGGCGTTTCGGCGATGGATCAGGATGACGATGTGGACGAAGCCGTTCTCAATTTCGACAACCTGGATATCAGCGATGCTGTCCCTGCCCAGACGGATTTCAAGCAGGCGGGGAAACGCAAGAACCGCTCCGACAGTAACCGCAACATGGGTCAAGCGAGTCGTGGAGCTGGTCTGGAATAAAGGCTTGGGTCGTTGTTGGCAAAATGCATAAAGGCTTGGGTCGTTGTTGGCAAAATGCAAAGTGATTGATTTAGGTCCTTAGTTCACAAACTCCTTGCTACCTCTAAGCCTACTGGATTTCCTGCTGGGTACCCTGAGTTTTTCAGCCAATCGCAGAGCGCCACGTCGATGCCCATCTCGTACCCACAATCTTGTACCCACGTGCAGCGTAATCTTCGTCCCGTAATCGCCAGAGTGATTGCAGTGCCACTGAGTGAAGGTCATACCGGTACCCTACCGGTATACCGCAGCTGCTCGAGGCGTCTCCTTGACAACACACCCACTCGACTCGACAGCCTTTGGCGCTTCGATGCCGAGCTTGCTCCGGAGAAAATCGAACTGCGCCGCTGGAATGGGCTTGGTCATCAGGTCTGCCAGCATGTCTTGCGTCGGGCAATACTCGAGCACCACTTCTTCGTCCTCGACCTTCTCGCGCACGAAGTGGTAGCGAATGTCGATGTGCTTGGTGCGCTTGTGAAACTCGGGGTTCTTGGCCAGCGCGATGGATCCTTGGTTGTCTTCGTAGATCTTGATCGCCTTGCCCTCTGTGGCTTCGCCTATCTCCCACAGAAACGCCTTGATCCACACCGCCTCCTGTGTTGCCTCCGATAGTGCCATGTACTCGGCTTCCGTCGATGATAGCGCCACTGTCCTCTGCTTCTTGCTGCGCCAGCTCACGCATCCACCGCTCATCATGAACGCGTATCCGCTCGTGCTGCGGCGCGACTCCACATCGCCCGCCCAGTCCGCATCCGAGTAGCCGCAGACGCCGTCTTGGTCCTTGGTGCGAAACTCGATGCCGTGCGTCGCCGTGCCTTGATATAGCGGAGGACGCGCTTGAGTGCTTGCCAGTGCGTGGGGCACGGGTCTGCAGCGAACTGACTCAGCGTGCCCACTGCCGCAGCCAGATCCGGTCGGGTGCCCACCATCAAATACATGAGGCAGCCCACAGCGTTCCGGTAAGGCACGCCTGCCATGGTGTCGTCATGCTTGCACCCGCCGTCGCACATAGCTTTGGTCAACTTGAGTCCAGGGTCCTGCGGCGTCTTCACGGGCTTGCTGTTCTCCATGCTGAATTTGCTCAGGATGCTCCGCGCAAACTTGGTCTGCCGCATGGTCACCTCGCCAGCCTTGACGTCTTGCTTGATCTCCATTCCGAGAAAGTAGCTCAGTTCGCCTAGATCCGTCATCTCGAACCGCTTGCTCAGTGCGCTCTTGGTCGCCTTGAGCATGTCGTCATCGCTGCTCGCAATCACCAGGTCGTCTACGTATAGCACCACGAGCACCATGCTGTCACCGTTGCGCTTGACGTAGACGCAGTGGTCGGTCTCGCACTTGTCGAAGTCCAGCTTGAGCATGAAGTCGTCGATGGTGTGGTTCCACATGCGCGGCGACTGCTTGAGACCGTACAGCGCGCGCTTGAGCTTGCACACATGATCCGGGTGTCCCTCGTCTGCGTATCCGTCCGGCTGCTGCATGTAGATGTCTTCATCCAGGACGCCATTGAGAAAGGCCGTCTTGACGTCCATCTGGTGCAGCTTGAGCCCGTACTTGGCAGCTATCGCTAGCACGATCCGGATGGACGTGAACTTGGCCACGGGCGCGAAGGTCTCATCGTAGTCGATGCCGTGCTTCTGCGAGAAGCCCTTGGCCACCAGGCGCGCCTTGTATCGCTCGATCTCGCCGGCTTGGTTCTCCTTTACGCGGAAGACCCATCGACAGCCGATTGCCTTGCGTCCCTTGGGCAGCGGCACCACGTCCCATGTGTCGTTCTTGCACAGCGAGTCGTACTCCGAGTCGCAGGCCTCCTTCCACTTGCGTGCGTCGCTGGATTCCATCGCCGACTTGAACGTGGTCGGCATTTCTCCCACTGAATCCACGACGTACACCGCCTCAAAGCTATTGTCGTTGTCCCGAGCCATGGCAGACATCTCATCCAGTCCTTGGCGTCGATTCTCTGACGCGTATCGCTTGGCACTCGGGGTCTCTACCGCTTCCTCCAGCGACTGCGTCCGCGGGTGTCTCTTGCTGCCGGGCTCAAAATCATCATCCCGCGCAGCCTCTTCATTTTCGTCGTTCGATATTGACTGTTCATCTTCATCCGTGGTGTATTCTTCCGCATCTTGAAGGCTCACCAGCGCCTCCTTTGGATTGTAGTCACGTCTTCCACCGTCGAAAACATCTTCCATGAACTGTGCATCGCGGCTCACCAGCACGCGACCACTCTCGATCTCCTCGAACCGATACGCTTTCTCGTGGTCCGAGTACCCCAGGAACCTGCACCGCACTGACCGCGCATCCAGCTTGGTCCGCTTCTCCTTCGCCACATGCACGTATGCGTGGCAACCGAACACCTTGAGGTTGGCCAGCAATGGCTTCTTGGCGGCCCACAGCTCGTAGGGAGACTTATCGTTGTCCAGGACGCGTGTCGGACAGCGGTTGCGCAGGAACATGGCCGTCACGACTGCTTCCCCCAGTATGCCTTGGACAGCTTCGCGTGCTCCAGCATGCACCGAGCGCATTCCACTAGCGTCCGGTTCATGCGCTCCGCGATTCCGTTGAGCTGCGGTGTGTATGGCGGCGTGAACTTCTGCACGATGCCACGCTTGCTGCAGAGCTTGGCCATCTTGTCGGACTTGTACTCACCGCCGTTGTCACTGCGAAGCTCCTTGACGCGCTTGCCGGTTTGCGTCTCCGCAAACGCCACGAAGTGCGCGAACTTGTCGACCACCTCCCATTTGTTCCTCACCAGGTACACCACGCAGTAGCGCGACTTGTCGTCAATAAAGGTGACGAAGTAGCGCATACCCCGAACGTCGGGGTGCTCATGGGCCCGCACACGTCACTGTGCACAACCTCCAGCAGTTCTTTGGCACGCTTGGGTGATGTCGACTGGAACGGCACTCGCGTCTGCTTGCCGAGCGCACATCCGTCGCACATCTCCCACTTGCTCGCCGACCCGAGGTCAATGCCGACGCCGATTTTCTTCTTGACGATGGCGTCGAGTCCAGCGTGACCAATGTGGCCGAGTCGAAGGTGCCAGAGGTACGACTTGATGTCCCCTTGGCTCCCGTTCGGGATCGCCGAATTCGCTTCGTTCAGGCGCACGGGCGTCATGCACAGCTTGAACAGCTTGCCCTCACGTGCGCCGATCGTGCACTTCATCCCCTTCAGCTCGATGAAGCATCCGTCGCTGTCGAAGGTCACCGATCCGACGTCCTTGGTGAAACGCCCGATCGAGAAGAGATTGCGCGTTAGCTTGGGAATGTGCCACACGTTCGTGAGCACACCCTTCTTGGTGCCGCGAGGCGTCTTCATTTCCATGACAATGTCGCCGCTGCCGATCGCCTGAACCACACCGTCGTCTGCGAGACGCACGTCGACCGGAGTGAAAGCCTTGTAGTTTCTCATGAACTTCTTCGAGTGCGCCATGTGTTGCGTCGCACCCGAGTCGACCAGCCATGCACCATTCGCCAACGCCGCCATGGCCATATCGCCATCGCCGTCTACGAAGAAGAGATAGTCGCCAGAGTCGTCCTCATGCGCGACGTTGGCACGCTGCGAGCGCTGCCGCTCCATGTTGTCCTGGATCCGCGAGGGGCACTCCGCGATCCAGTGTCCATACTTGCCGCAGTTGTGGCACGCACCGCTCTTCTTCGACGGTCGGCCCTTGCGCTTGTTGTCCTCATCATGAACGCCTGACCAGGCGCGGCGCCATCTCCATCGCCACCCTGCTCCTTGCGCTTCATGTCTTCATGTAGCAGCCGAGACGTCACCAGCTCCCACGTCAGCGTGTCGGATCTTGATTCCAACGCCGTGATCAGGAACTGGTACGACTCGCTCAGGCTCCCGAGAAGCGTGATCACCAAGTCGTCCTCGCTGACTGGAGCGCCGACCGCGTCGAGCTGTTCCGCCAGAGTCTTGAGCTTGTTGATGTGTTGCAGCACATCATCACCTTCCTCCATCATGAGCGTGAAGAATCGACGACGAAGGAAGAGCTTGTTCGCCAGGCTCTTCTTCTCGAAGTGTCCTTCCAGTCTTGACCATGCATCATGCGCGTCCTTGGCCGACCGCACCAGCGGCAGCTGCGAGTCCTCCATCGCAAGACAGATGATCGCCAGCGCCTTGCGCGACTTCTTCCGGAAGAGCGCTTGATCGGTCGCCGTCTGGCAGTTCTCCAGCTTGATCTCCCCGCACGTGACTCCCACAGCTCGCGCTCTTCCAGCACCATCTGCATCTTGAACTTCCACGTGTGGAAGTTAGCTCCGTCGAACTTGTTGATGCGGAAGGCGGAAGGCGGCGTGGCGTCCATGGCGAAGGCGTAGTCGGGGTCTTGGGCAGGGAAGGTAGAGCTTGGGCTCATAACCTAAAGGCTTGGGTCGTTGTTGGCAAAATGCAAAGTGATTGATTTAGGTCCTTAGTTCACAAACTCCTTGCTACCTCTAAGCCTACTGGATTTCCTGCTGGGTACACTGAGTTATTTCAGCCAATCGCAGAGCGCCACGTCGATGCCCATCTTGTACCCACAATCTTGTACCCACGTACAGCGTAATCATTTATGGCGTAATCAGTGGGAAGTAATCTTCGTCCCGTAATCGCCAGAGTGATTGCAGTGCCACTGAGTGAAGGTCATACCGGTACCCTACCGGTATACCGCAGCTGCTCGAGGCGTCTCCTTGACAACAAGCCTGAGTCAGTTCCTTGTGTCGTGGCCCCGGCATCGCCTTCGTCATGATATCCGCCAGCATCGTCGCAGTTTCGCAGTACTCCACCGTCACTTCACCGCGTTTTACTTCATCGCGGATGTGGTGGTACTTGATGTCGATGTGCTTGGCGCGACCGTGATTCACGGGGTTCTTCGTCATCTTGATGCATGACTGGTTGTCCTCGAAAATCTTGAGCTCCGGGCACGCTTCTCCAGCAACCGTGAGCATTTCACACACTAATCGGTGCACCCACTTGCCTTCTTGGATGGCCAGGCTCAGCGCGATGTACTCCGCTTCACTCGTTGATAGCGACACGCTCGACTGCTTCTTGCTTCCCCAACTGATGGGAGCACCTGTTAGCAGGAACACGTAGCCCGAAGTCGACTTGCGATCCGCGAGATCGCCGGCCCAGTCTGCGTCAGAGTATCCACGAAAGTCCACGCTGTCACCAGGCTTGAAGCAGATGCCGTGTGACTTGGTTCCCTGCAGATAGCGAAATATGCGCTTCACGGCCATCCAGTGCTCCTCCTGCGGATTCTCCATGAAGCGTGACACGTAGCCCACAGCATATGCAATGTCTGGGCGAGTCGCAGTCATGAGATGCATGAGCGCACCCACAGCTTCACGAAATGGCGCGTTCAGCTTGATCGCCAAGTCGCTCGCAACCAGTCGTGAGCTCAAATCCACGGGAGACACCACAGTCTTGCACTCGTCCATACCGAAACGCTTCAGGATGTCATCCACATACCGCCGCTGGCACATCGTCACGCTGCCGTTCGGGCCGTCTACCAACTCGATGCCTAGAATGAAGGCACACTTGCCGCTGTCGGTCATCTCGAAGCGAGTCTTCAGCTCGCGCTTGGTCTGCTCGATGAGCTCAGCCGAACTCCCGGTAATCAGTACGTCGTCCACGTACACGAGCAGCAGCACGCAATGACCGTCGACTTCCTTGATGTAGAGGCACGGGTCATAAGCCGACACGTGAAATCCGATGGAACACACGAACTCGTCGAACGTCTCGTTCCACACGCGCGATGCCTGCTTGAGACCGTAGATGGCTTTCAGTAACTCCACGCAGTCGAAATCGCCATCCAGCTCCACGCCTTCCGGAACGACGCAAAACACGAGTTCCTTCATGATGCCGTACAGGAACGCAGTCACCACGTCACAGGCGAGAACGTCTCGGTGTAGTCGATGCCGTACTTCTGCTTGAAGCCCTTGGCCACCAGGCGCGCCTTGTACTTCTCGATTGATCCATCGGCTTTTCGCTTGATCTTGAACACCCACTTCGTACCGATGGCACGCTGACCTGATGGTAGCTTCGCACCGCGGAACACACCACGTAGACGCATCGACTTGAGTTCCGCACGAATGGCTTTGCGCCAGTGCGCTTGGTCGGGTCCGTTGATCGCCTCTTGGAACGTCGATGGCTCCGACAAATCGCTTGCTTCCACGGCGTTGGCACTCGCACGCCAGAATACAGGAGGACTTGAACTGTCTTCATCATCTTTTTCTTCTTCGTCACTTGGCCCTGATTCCACTCGCACACTTGAACGGCGTTTTGGTCCGCGCTCGAACGACTCGTTCGGCGCACTTGCTTCTTCCAGACCAGCTCCACGACTCGCTTGACCCATGTTGCGGTTACTGTCGGAGCGGTTCTTGCGTTTCCCCGCCTGCTTGAAATCCGTCTGGGCAGGGACAGCATCGCTGATATCCAGGTTGTCGAAATTGAGAACGGCTTCGTCCACATCGTCATCCTGATCCATCGCCGAAACGCCAAAAGTCGACTCGTCGAAGGTGACATCGCGACTGATCACCACCTTCCCCGCCTCGATGTCATAAACTCGGTAGGCCTTCGACACTTCCTCGTAGCCCATGAACACACCGGCGCGAGCCTTCGCGTCCCACTTGAGACGTTTCTCATTTGGCGTCAGCACATATGCGCGACACCCGAAGATACGCATGTGCTTCACACTCGGCTTCGACTTGTACACGATCTCGAACGGAGTCTTGGCCTCGATCTTGGGTGACGGCAGGCGATTCTTGACGTAAATGGCAGTCATCGCCGCCTCAGCCCAGAAACACTTGTCCAGCTTCGCGTGGTGCAGCATGCTGCGACCGATCGTGACGATGGTACGGATCGCGCGCTCTGCCGTGCCGTTTGTCTGGTGAGCGTACGGAACAGTGGTTTGCTGCTCAATACCTTGGTCTTCGTAGAACGACTTGAGCGAGTTGGTCGCAAACTCACGGGCTCCGTCGTGACGCACAAACTTGATTTGTTTGCCGAACTGCGTCTGCACCTTGCTGATGAAGCTCTTGATGCAGTCCTCGCTCTCCGACTTGGCACTCAGGCAGAAACCCTTCATGCATCCGCTGGCCTCGTCCACGATCAGGAGCAGATACTTGCTGCCACCTAGCGAGTCTTCTTCCATCGGGCCACAGATGTCAAAGTGAATCAGCTCGAACACGTCGTAGTGGCGCTTGTCGCGGTTGCTTGGGAACGGCTTCTGGACCATTTTGCCTTGCTGACACCCGCGACACATGCTCGGTCCCGTCGACTTCGTCGGCATCTTGGCGTCCTTGATCATGCCGTTGTTCACCATCTTGCGCAGCACGTCGATGGGAGCATGACCCAAACGCGCATGAAGGTCAACTTGTCCCGAAGTTGTCGCCGCGTTTGCCATCCGCAGTGGCGTCCGAAGCCAGTACAGACCGTCGACAAGATCCGCCGTTGCCACGACCTTGTTCGATCCTTTGCGCGCAATGAGCATGCTGGCGCCGTCGAACACCACTTGAAACGCTCCACTCTTGTTAATCTGCGGCACCGACAGCAGATTCTTGTTCATACTCGGCACGTACAGCGCGTTCTGGATCTCGATCTCGCGCTCGTCGCCGTTGGGCAGGACCACCCGTTCCATGATAGTCCCCACACCCTTGATTGCAGCCTTGTTGCCGTCAGCCACCGACAGTTCGCCCTCGTCCCGTTCATCGATTTCAGCGAACTTGGCCTTGTTGTTGCAGATGTGGTGCGTCGCTCCACTGTCGATCGCCCACATGCCGGACATACCCTTGCCCGTCGATATTCCACACTCTAACGAAACCGCAAACGCCACTCGGTCGTAGTCGTCCACGTCGTTCCTCCAGTTGATGTTGTTGGCCCCGCGTCCACGGTTGTAGCCACCGCCGCGTCGAGCTCCTCGATTCTCATCCTTCTGCTTGGTCCAGCACCGTTCAATCGTGTGCCCCAATTTCCCGCAGTACGCACACTGGCGAGACTCTCGCTCGGCACTGAACGCCTTCGCAGCGTCTTCAGTCTTCACCGTAGCCGTCTTCTCGCCCTGTCGCTTGATGTGCTCATTCGTCAGCACCTTCACAACGTCTTGCGACCGCAGCTCCGCGTTGCTCATCTCCAGGTTTAGCACGACATTCTCGTAGCTCTTGGGGAGACTGCGTAGCAAGCAGATCGCCACGTCTTCATCCTCCATCTTGGCGCCGATGCTGCTGAGCTTGGCGCTGATGTTGAGGACCTCGTTGCAGTGATGCAAGACATTGCCGCCTTCCTCCATCTCCATGCTGAAGAGCTGGCGCTTCAGGTAGATGCGTCCAGCCTTCTGCGACCCGCCGTAGAGCGTCTTCAATCGCGCCCACGCGACCCACGCTTCTTCACAGTCGTCAACCACGTGATGGTAGTCCGCATTCATGTGGAGTAACATCAGTCCAAACGCGATGTTGCTCGCCTTGACGTACTCATCCTTGATCCGCGAGTCCGCGAACGTTGGCGTTGTCTCCCGGTTCACGACATGCCACACCGACTTGGTCAGAAACACGCCACGCATGTAGCGGTTCCACGTCGCGTAGTTGTCGCCGTTGAACTTGTCGATGGAGACCTTGGTCGAGGCGTCTTGAGTAGAGGACATGGTGCTTGGGCTCATAACCTGTTAAAGGTCACAGATCTTGGAGGACGAAGCGGAGGGAGGCTTGAGGCTCTGGAGTCGACCGGAGCGAAGACACTTGACCACTTGGGGTTTGATGGAGAATTGGAAAGTGATTGATTCGGTCCTTAGTTCGCAAAGTGCTTGCTACCTCTAAGCCTACTAGATATTCTACTGGATACACTCTACTGGATTCCTGAGTTGCTCCAGCCAATCACAGAGCGCCACGCATCTTGCCCATCTTGTACCCAGTATCCTGTCGCAAGTATCCAGCGTGGCGTAAACATCGATGACGCAAACATGTAGCGTAAACATACAGAATGATTGAGCAGGCGGTGAGTGTTGGTCATTGGCACAACCGGTACTCGTACCAGTATACCGGTACCCCACGAGTACCATAACTCAGGTACCGCAATAGATAACCGTGGACGCGGGGCCAACAACATCAACTGGAGGACGACGGACGACTACGACCGAGGCGTTTGCGGTTTCAGAGTGTTCGAATTGACGGGCGTATTGCGGCATGTGAGTTATGGTACTCGTGGGGTACCGGTATACTGGTACGAGTACCGCTAAATGACCAACACTCACCGCCTGCTCAATCATTCTGTATGTTTACGCTACATGTTTGCGTCATCGATGTTTACGCCACGCTGGATACTTGCGACAGGATACTGGGTACAAGATGGGCAAGATGCGTGGCGCTCTGTGATTGGCTGAGCAACTCAGGAATCCAGTAGACATCCACAGAATATCTAGTAGGCTTAGAGGTAGCAAGCACTTTGCGAACTAAGGACCGACCAATCACTTTCCACTTCCTTCAAACCCCAAGTGGTCAAGTGTCTCGCTCCGGTCGACTCCAGAGCCTCAAGTCCCCTCCGCTTCGTCCTCCAAGATCTGTGACCTTTAACAATATCCGCCAGCATCGTCGCAGTTTCGCAGTACTCCACCGTCACTTCACCGCGTTTTACTTCATCGCGGATGTGGTGGTACTTGATGTCGATGTGCTTGGCGCGACCGTGGTTCACGGGGTTCTTCGTCATCTTGATGCATGACTGGTTGTCCTCGAAAATCTTGAGCTCCGGGCACGCTTCTCCAGCAACCGTGAGCATTTCACACACCAATCGGTGCACCCACTTGCCTTCTTGGATGGCCAGGCTCAGCGCGATGTACTCCGCTTCACTCGTTGATAGCGACACGCTCGACTGCTTCTTGCTTCCCCAACTGATGGGAGCACCTGTTAGCAGGAACACGTAGCCCGAAGTCGACTTGCGATCCGCGAGATCGCCGGCCCAGTCTGCGTCAGAGTATCCACGAAAGTCCACGCTGTCACCAGGCTTGAAGCAGATGCCGTGTGACTTGGTTCCCTGCAGATAGCGAAATATGCGCTTCACGGCCATCCAGTGCTCCTCCTGCGGATTCTCCATAAAGCGTGACACGTAGCCCACAGCATATGCAATGTCTGGGCGAGTCGCAGTCATGAGATGCATGAGCGCACCCACAGCTTCACGAAATGGCGCGTTCAGCTTGATCGCCAAGTCGCTCGCAACCAGTCGTGAGCTCAAATCCACGGGAGACACCACAGCCTTGCACTCGTCCATACCGAAACGCTTCAGGATGTCATCCACATACCGCCGCTGGCACATCGTCACGCTGCCGTTCGGGCCGTCTACCAACTCGATGCCTAGAATGAAGGCACACTTGCCGCTGTCGGTCATCTCGAAGCGAGTCTTCAGCTCGCGCTTGGTCTGCCTGATGAGCTCAGCCGAACTCCCGGTAATCAGTACGTCGTCCACGTACACGAGCAGCAGCACGCAATGACCGTCGACTTCCTTGATGTAGAGGCACGGGTCATAAGCCGACACGTGAAACCGATGGAACACACGAACTCGTCGAACGTCTCGTTCCACACGCGCGATGCCTGTTTGAGACCGTAGATGGCTTTCAGTAACTCCACGCAGTCGAAATCGCCATCCAGCTCCACGCCTTCCGGAACGACGCAAAACACGAGTTCCTTCATGATGCCGTACAGGAACGCAGTCACCACGTCCAGTTGGTCGACGGGCCAACCAAAATATTTGGCTAGGGCGATTACCATGCGCAGCGTCACGTACTTGATCACAGGCGAGAACGTCTCGGTGTAGTCGATGCCGTACTTCTGCTTGAAGCCCTTGGCCACCAGGCGCGCCTTGTACTTCTCGATTGATCCATCGGCTTTTCGCTTGATCTTGAACACCCACTTCGTACCGATGGCACGCTGACCTGATGGTAGCTTCGCACCGCGGAACACACCACGTAGACGCATCGACTTGAGTTCCGCACGAATGGCTTTGCGCCAGTGCGCTTGGTCGGGTCCGTTGATCGCCTCTTGGAACGTCGATGGCTCCGACAAATCGCTTGCTTCCACGGCGTTGGCACTGCACGCCAGAATACAGGAGGACTTGAACTGTCTTCATCATCTTTCTTCTTCGTCACTTGGCCCTGATTCCACTCGCACACTTGAACGGCGTTTTGGTCCGCGCTCGAACGACTCGTTCGGCGCACTTGCTCTTCCAGACCAGCTCCACGACTCGCTTGACCCATGTTGCGGTTACTGTCGGAGCGGTTCTTGCGTTTCCCCGCCTGCTTGAAATCCGTCTGGGCAGGGACAGCATCGCTGATATCCAGGTTGTCGAAATTGAGAACGGCTTCGTCCACATCGTCATCCTGATCCATCGCCGAAACGCCAAAAGTCGACTCGTCGAAGGTGACATCGCGACTGATCACCACCTTCCCCGCCTCGATGTCATAAACTCGGTAGGCCTTCGACACTTCGTAGCCCATGAACACACCGGCGCGAGCCTTCGCGTCCCACTTGAGTCGCTTCTCCTTCGGCGTCAGCACATATGCGCGAGACACGAAGATACGCATGTGCTTCACACTCGGCTTCGACTTGTACACGATCTCAAACGGAGTCTTGGCCTCGATCTTGGGTGACGGCAGGCGATTCTTGACGTAAATGGCAGTCATCGCCGCCTCAGCCCAGAAACACTTGTCCAGCTTCGCGTGGTGCAGCATGCTGCGACCGATCGTGACGATGGTACGGATCGCGCGCTCTGCCGTGCCGTTTGTCTGGTGAGCGTACGGAACAGTGGTTTGCTGCTCAATACCTTGGTCTTCGTAGAACGACTTGAGCGAGTTGGTCGCAAACTCACGGGCTCCGTCGTGACGCACAAACGATTTGTTTGCCGAACTGCGTCTGCACCTGCTGATGAAGCTCTTGATGCAGTCCTCGCTCTCGACTTGGCACTCAGGCAGAAACCCTTCATGCATCCGCTGGCCTCGTCCACGTCAGGAGCAGATACTTGCTGCCACCTGCGAGCTTCCATCGGGCCACAGATGTTAAAGGTCACAGATCTTGGAGGACGAAGCGGAGGGAGGCTTGAGGCTCTGGAGTCGACCGGAGCGAGACACTTGACCACTTGGGGTTTGAAGGAAAATTGGAAAGTGATTGATTCGGTCCTTAGTTCGCAAAGTGCTTGCTACCTCTAGGCCTACTAGATATTCTACTGGATACACTCTACTGGATTCCTGAGTTGCTCCAGCCAATCACAGAGCGCCACGCATCTTGCCCATCTTGTACCCAGTATCCTGTCGCAAGTATCCAGCGTGGCGTAAACATCGATGACGCAAACATGTAGCGTAAACATACAGAATGATTGAGCAGGCGGTGAGTGTTGGTCATTGGCACAACCGGTACTCGTACCAGTATACCGGTACCCCACGAGTACCATAACTCAGGTACCGCAATACGCCCCTCAATGCGAACACTCTGTCACGCCGAGAGCCTGAGTCAGTTCCTTGTGGCGTGGCCCCGGCATCGCCTTTGTCATGATATCCGCCAGCATCGTCGCAGTTTCGCAGTACTCCACCGTCACTTCACCGCGTTTTACTTCATCGCGGATGTGGTGGTACTTGATGTCGATGTGCTACCGTGATTCACGGGTTCTTCGTCATCTTGATGCATGACTGGTTGTCCTCGAAAATCTTGAGCTCCGGGCACTTCTCCAGCAACCGTGAGCATTTCACACACAATCGGTGCACCCACTTGCCTTCTTGGATGGCCAGGCTCAGCGCGATGTACTCCGCTTCACTCGTTGATAGCGACACGCTCGACTATTTCCAACTGATGGGAGTATTGCGGTACCTGAGTTATGGTACTCGTGGGGTACCGGTATACTGGTACGAGTACCGGTTGTGCCAATGACCAACACTCACCGCCTGCTCAATCATTCTGTATGTTTACGCTACATGTTTGCGTCATCGATGTTTACGCCACGCTGGATACTTGCGACAGGATACTGGGTACAAGATGGGCAAGATGCGTGGCGCTCTGTGATTGGCTGGAGCAACTCAGGAATCCAGTAGAGTGTATCCAGTAGAATATCTAGTAGGCTTAGAGGTAGCAAGCACTTTGCGAACTAAGGACCGAATCAATCACTTTCCAATTTCCTTCAAACCCCAAGTGGTCAAGTGTCTTCGCTCCGGTCGACTCCAGAGCCTCAAGCCTCCCTCCGCTTCGTCCTCCAAGATCTGTGACCTTTAACAGGTTATGAGCCCAAGCACCATGTCCTCTACTCAAGACGCCTCGACCAAGGTCTCCATCGACAAGTTCAACGGCGACAACTACGCGACGTGGAACCGCTACATGCGTGGCGTGTTTCTGACCAAGTCGGTGTGGCATGTCGTGAACCGGGAGACAACGCCAACGTTCGCGGACTCGCGGATCAAGGATGAGTACGTCAAGGCGAGCAACATCGCGTTTGGACTGATGTTACTCCACATGAATGCGGACTACCATCACGTGGTTGACGACTGTGAAGAAGCGTGGGTCGCGTGGGCGCGATTGAAGACGCTCTACGGCGGGTCGCAGAAGGCTGGACGCATCTACCTGAAGCGCCAGCTCTTCAGCATGGAGATGGAGGAAGGCGGCAATGTCTTGCATCACTGCAACGAGGTCCTCAACATCAGCGCCAAGCTCAGCAGCATCGGCGCCAAGATGGAGGATGAAGACGTGGCGATCTGCTTGCTACGCAGTCTCCCCAAGAGCTACGAGAATGTCGTGCTAAACCTGGAGATGAGCAACGCGGAGCTGCGGTCGCAAGACGTTGTGAAGGTGCTGACGAATGAGCACATCAAGCGACAGGGCGAGAAGACGGCTACGGTGAAGACTGAAGACGCTGCGAAGGCGTTCAGTGCCGAGCGAGAGTCTCGCCAGTGTGCGTACTGCGGGAAATTGGGGCACACGATTGAACGGTGCTGGACCAAGCAGAAGGATGAGAATCGAGGAGCTCGACGCGGCGGTGGCTACAACCGTGGACGCGGGGCCAACAACATCAACTGGAGGAACGACGTGGACGACTACGACCGAGTGGCGTTTGCGGTTTCGTTAGAGTGTGGAATATCGACGGGCAAGGGTATGTCCGGCATGTGGGCGATCGACAGTGGAGCGACGCACCACATCTGCAACAACAAGGCCAAGTTCGCTGAAATCGATGAACGGGACGAGGGCGAACTGTCGGTGGCTGACGGCAACAAGGCTGCAATCAAGGGTGTGGGGACTATCATGGAACGGGTGGTCCTGCCCAACGGCGACGAGCGCGAGATCGAGATCCAGAACGCGCTGTACGTGCCGAGTATGAACAAGAATCTGCTGTCGGTGCCGCAGATTAACAAGAGTGGAGCGTTTCAAGTGGTGTTCGACGGCGCCAGCATGCTCATTGCGCGCAAAGGATCGAACAAGGTCGTGGCAACGGCGGATCTTGTCGACGGTCTGTACTGGCTTCGGACGCCACTGCGGATGGCAAACGCGGCGACAACTTCGGGACAAGTTGACCTTCATGCGCGTTTGGGTCATGCTCCCATCGACGTGCTGCGCAAGATGGTGAACAACGGCATGATCAAGGACGCCAAGATGCCGACGAAGTCGACGGGACCGAGCATGTGTCGCGGGTGTCAGCAAGGCAAAATGGTCCAGAAGCCGTTCCCAAGCAACCGCGACAAGCGCCACTACGACGTGTTCGAGCTGATTCACTTTGACATCTGTGGCCCGATGGAAGAAGACTCGCTGGGTGGCAGCAAGTATCTGCTCCTGATCGTGGACGAGGCCAGCAGATGCATGAAGGGTTTCTGCCTGAGTGCCAAGTCGGAGAGCGAGGACTGCATCAAGAGCTTCATCAGCAAGGTGCAGACGCAGTTCGGCAAACAAATCAAGTTCGTGCGTCACGACGGAGCCCGTGAGTTTGCGACCAACTCGCTCAAGTCGTTCTACGAAGACCAAGGTATTGAGCAGCAAACCACTGTTCCGTACGCTCACCAGACAAACGGCACGGCAGAGCGCGCGATCCGTACCATCGTCACGATCGGTCGCAGCATGCTGCACCACGCGAAGCTGGACAAGTGTTTCTGGGCTGAGGCGGCGATGACTGCCATTTACGTCAAGAATCGCCTGCCGTCACCCAAGATCGAGGCCAAGACTCCGTTCGAGATCGTGTACAAGTCGAAGCCGAGTGTGAAGCACATGCGTATCTTCGGGTGTCGCGCATATGTGCTGACGCCGAAGGAGAAGCGACTCAAGTGGGACGCGAAGGCTCGCGCCGGTGTGTTCATGGGCTACGAGGAAGTGTCGAAGGCCTACCGAGTTTATGACATCGAGGCGGGGAAGGTGGTGATCAGTCGCGATGTCACCTTCGACGAGTCGACTTTTGGCGTTTCGGCGATGGATCAGGATGACGATGTGGACGAAGCCGTTCTCAATTTCGACAACCTGGATATCAGCGATGCTGTCCCTGCCCAGACGGATTTCAAGCAGGCGGGGAAACGCAAGAACCGCTCCGACAGTAACCGCAACATGGGTCAAGCGAGTCGTGGAGCTGGTCTGGAAGAAGCAAGTGCGCCGAACGAGTCGTTCGAGCGCGGACCAAAACGCCGTTCAAGTGTGCGAGTGGAATCAGGGCCAAGTGACGAAGAAGAAAAAGATGATGAAGACAGTTCAAGTCCTCCTGTATTCTGGCGTGCGAGTGCCAACGCCGTGGAAGCAAGCGATTTGTCGGAGCCATCGACGTTCCAAGAGGCGATCAACGGACCCGACCAAGCGCACTGGCGCAAAGCCATTCGTGCGGAACTCAAGTCGATGCGTCTACGTGGTGTGTTCCGCGGTGCGAAGCTACCATCAGGTCAGCGTGCCATCGGTACGAAGTGGGTGTTCAAGATCAAGCGAAAAGCCGATGGATCAATCGAGAAGTACAAGGCGCGCCTGGTGGCCAAGGGCTTCAAGCAGAAGTACGGCATCGACTACACCGAGACGTTCTCGCCTGTGATCAAGTACGTGACGCTGCGCATGGTGATCGCCCTAGCCAAATATTTTGGTTGGCCCGTCGACCAACTGGACGTGGTGACTGCGTTCCTGTACGGCATCATGAAGGAACTCGTGTTTTGCGTCGTTCCGGAAGGCGTGGAGCTGGATGGCGATTTCGACTGCGTGGAGTTACTGAAAGCCATCTACGGTCTCAAACAGGCATCGCGCGTGTGGAACGAGACGTTCGACGAGTTCGTGTGTTCCATCGGATTTCACGTGTCGGCTTATGACCCGTGCCTCTACATCAAGGAAGTCGACGGTCATTGCGTGCTGCTGCTCGTGTACGTGGACGACGTACTGATTACCGGGAGTTCGGCTGAGCTCATCGAGCAGACCAAGCGCGAGCTGAAGACTCGCTTCGAGATGACCGACAGCGGCAAGTGTGCCTTCATTCTAGGCATCGAGTTGGTAGACGGCCCGAACGGCAGCGTGACGATGTGCCAGCGGCGGTATGTGGATGACATCCTGAAGCGTTTCGGTATGGACGAGTGCAAGGCTGTGGTGTCTCCCGTGGATTTGAGCTCACGACTGGTTGCGAGCGACTTGGCGATCAAGCTGAACGCGCCATTTCGTGAAGCTGTGGGTGCGCTCATGCATCTCATGACTGCGACTCGCCCGGACATTGCATATGCTGTGGGCTACGTGTCACGCTTTATGGAGAATCCGCAGGAGGAGCACTGGATGGCCGTGAAGCGCATATTTCGCTATCTGCAGGGAACCAAGTCACACGGCATCTGCTTCAAGCCTGGTGACAGCGTGGACTTTCGTGGATACTCTGACGCAGACTGGGCCGGCGATCTCGCGGATCGCAAGTCGACTTCGGGCTACGTGTTCCTGCTAACAGGTGCTCCCATCAGTTGGGGAAGCAAGAAGCAGTCGAGCGTGTCGCTATCAACGAGTGAAGCGGAGTACATCGCGCTGAGCCTGGCCATCCAAGAAGGCAAGTGGGTGCACCGATTGGTGTGTGAAATGCTCACGGTTGCTGGAGAAGCGTGCCCGGAGCTCAAGATTTTCGAGGACAACCAGTCATGCATCAAGATGACGAAGAACCCCGTGAACCACGGTCGCGCCAAGCACATCGACATCAAGTACCACCACATCCGCGATGAAGTAAAACGCGGTGAAGTGACGGTGGAGTACTGCGAAACTGCGACGATGCTGGCGGATATCATGACAAAGGCGATGCCGGGGCCACGCCACAAGGAACTGACTCAGGCTCTCGGCGTGACAGAGTGTTCGCATTGAGGGGGCGTATTGCGGTACCTGAGTTATGGTACTCGTGGGGTACCGGTATACTGGTACGAGTACCGGTTGTGCCAATGACCAACACTCACCGCCTGCTCAATCATTCTGTATGTTTACGCTACATGTTTGCGTCATCGATGTTTACGCCACGCTGGATACTTGCGACAGGATACTGGGTACAAGATGGGCAAGATGCGTGGCGCTCTGTGATTGGCTGGAGCAACTCAGGAATCCAGTAGAGTGTATCCAGTAGAATATCTAGTAGGCTTAGAGGTAGCAAGCACTTTGCGAACTAAGGACCGAATCAATCACTTTCCAATTTTCCTTCAAACCCCAAGTGGTCAAGTGTCTTCGCTCCGGTCGACTCCAGAGCCTCAAGCCTCCCTCCGCTTCGTCCTCCAAGATCTGTGACCTTTAACACACACTTTAACGAAACCGCAAACGCCACTCGGTCGTAGTCGTCCACGTCGTTCCTCCAGTTGATGTTGTTGGCCCCGCGTCCACGGTTGTAGCCACCGCCGCGTCGAGCTCCTCGAGTCTCATCCTGCTTGGTCCAGCACCGTTCAATCGTGTGCCCCAATTTCCCGCAGTACGCACACTGGCGAGACTCTCGCTCGGCACTGAACGCCTTCGCAGCGTCTTCAGTCTTCACCGTAGCCGTCTTCTCGCCCTGTCGCTTGATGTGCTCATTCGTCAGCACCTTCACAACGTCTTGCGACCGCAGCTCCGCGTTGCTCATCTCCAGGTTTAGCACGACATTCTCGTAGCTCTTGGGGAGACTGCGTAGCAAGCAGATCGCCACGTCTTCATCCTCCATCTTGGCGCCGATGCTGCTGAGCTTGGCGCTGATGTTGAGGACCTCGTTGCAGTGATGCAAGACATTGCCGCCTTCCTCCATCTCCATGCTGAAGAGCTGGCGCTTCAGGTAGATGCGTCCAGCCTTCTGCGACCCGCCGTAGAGCGTCTTCAATCGCGCCCACGCGACCCACGCTTCTTCACAGTCGTCAACCACGTGATGGTAGTCCGCATTCATGTGGAGTAACATCAGTCCAAACGCGATGTTGCTCGCCTTGACGTACTCATCCTTGATCCGCGAGTCCGCGAACGTTGGCGTTGTCTCCCGGTTCACGACATGCCACACCGACTTGGTCAGAAACACGCCACGCATGTAGCGGTTCCACGTCGCGTAGTTGTCGCCGTTGAACTTGTCGATGGAGACCTTGGTCGAGGCGTCTTGAGTAGAGGACATGGTGCTTGGGCTCATAACCTATTAAAGGTCACAGATCTTGGAGGACGAAGCGGAGGGAGGCTTGAGGCTCTGGAGTCGACCGGAGCGAAGACACTTGACCACTTGGGGTTTGAAGGAAAATTGGAAAGTGATTGATTCGGTCCTTAGTTCGCAAAGTGCTTGCTACCTCTAAGCCTACTAGATATTCTACTGGATACACTCTACTGGATTCCTGAGTTGCTCCAGCCAATCACAGAGCGCCACGCATCTTGCCCATCTTGTACCCAGTATCCTGTCGCAAGTATCCAGCGTGGCGTAAACATCGATGACGCAAACATGTAGCGTAAACATACAGAATGATTGAGCAGGCGGTGAGTGTTGGTCATTGGCACAACCGGTACTCGTACCAGTATACCGGTACCCCACGAGTACCATAACTCAGGTACCGCAATACGCTGCTGCACTCATCTTGTTCAAAACGTGTCGTATCGAAAATTTAGGCAGCCGTCGTAGTCGTTTTTGGCTCTCATCTTTCGAACCGTACTTCGAATATTCACTGCCTTGGTTACTTGAGGGGCTGTCCAAGGCATAGAAAATAATTGAGGGTTGGCGTGGAAGGATATGCCAGTAACCCTTTCAAGAAACCTTAACTCTGCCGCATCCGATGCAAATTGGATGTCCATGTCTCTTCCTGTGATACACCATGTCCACCCCGATTCATCTTGATCCAGTCGAAATATTGGTCGGTGGGGCGGATCCTCCAGTGTCGCTATCACAGCATGATTCGGTGCTACCCACCACTTATAACGGTGCTGCAGCGGTGGTACGTGCCATGGCGGTACTTCGTCTAGCGGTTTATCCCACATCATTTGCGGAATGCTACCCAAAATACTGCCGCACCACCGACGAATTTGTCGATATTGGTGGTCTTTGTCTGGTCTGTGTTGTAATGGTAATCGGATGAAAAAATTGCCTGGAGTAAGGCTTTGTATCTGCATCTGTCCTGGGCAAATGATCGATAATGCTGGCGGACAGCATGGTTTGCCTTGACGGGTCAGGACACACGCATTAAATTGCCAATTGCTAAAACGTAAGAAGTCGACTGATTCAGGTGGCATCGTTCCTGGAACCGGGTAAGGAGTCAGGCACCGGATTCCGCCTGAGCAGGGATACCATTCGAGGGTTTCCTCAAATTTCGTCACGTGATATGTGGCTGAGTCGGCGGGATGCAATTGTAGCTGTTCCGTTTGATCCGCCCAAATCTCGAGGCGACCAATTTCTTGGACCGCGGCTCTGGTGCAGTGGCTATTTTTTCGTGTTCCTTTTCGTCAACAGATCCTGACTTGAGACTGTGATGTTGGTGTGAATTGACAACAATTATTCGAAAGTGGCTGGTCTGGATGCGCTAATGAGTGCCACGCCTTTGTATACACATCATGGGGACTTTGTAACCAGTTTTCCGCTTGATTCATTCGAGTTGTCTGCAATGCCAATCCAATATTTTGAAGGCCCAACCCACCCTGTTCTAATGTTGTGAATAATAATCCAGGGGCTAGTTTGTGCCTAGCGTTCTCCTCTCCAGTCGTCCCTTTCCATACAAATCGCTTTTGTAGTAGTTCCAATTTATGAAGCACCTTGTTAGGTATTGGGAAATGTTGACCTGTGAACAATATTGCTGGCAACGCCACGGTGTTAAACAGAATGATGCGCTGCCTCACAGAACTTGCCACTCTTGTCGCTATCCGTAGGCGTTTTTCCACGCTCTGAAGTCGGATTGCCTAGTTAATTTCCGTTGTATCCCTTATACCAAAGTGATAACCGAGTATTCTGGTAGTTGCATCTTCCTGCAACACAGGAAATCCTCGACATCGCTTTTGGCGCCACGCTTTATTAAGCGGGATCAGGATACTCTTGCTGGGTTGGACACGTAGCCCCGATAAATCCCCAAACCGTTGTAGAATTTGCTTGAGCACCTGTAATTGCCGTGTCGCTGACAAAAACACCGTGCTATCGTCCACAACCCCGCTAAAAGTGTGCCGCTCGCCACCGGATCGCGGTATTTCTATCCCGGGCAGCTCTGGGTGTGCTTGTATTGCTCTTCCTAGACAATCCACTGCTAACACAAACAATAGCGGAGCTAGCGGACACCCTGTCGGATACCGGAGTTCACTGCCCATTTTGAGGACTCCGCTCCGTTCACAAGGTAGCTCGCCGCTGTTCCGGTATGTAGGGTGTGCAGAACATCCAAAACTCATTGCGGAAACCCAAATTGGCGCAGAGCTTCGGTGATGAAACCGCGATCGAGCGTGTCGTACGCTTCTCGAAGGTCGAGACATAGGATCGCCGCCGAGTCTGCCCAATCTAACTCCGGGTTGTCAATCATTGTCTGAAGCAACGCCGGAACCATGGTTACACTTCTGGTCATTAATCTGCCTCGGACGAAGCCTTGCTGACTTTTGCTGATTAATCGTGGTAAGAAACACTGGATACGTTCCGCATAAATCCTTCCCAGAATTTTGTACGCTGTGTTGAGCAACGAAATGGGTCGGTAGTCCATGGCGTTATCCGAATTTCCTTTTCCGAAGCGGCACTACTACAGCATCCAAAAATGACTGTGGGGCTGGAGCTCCCTTCTGGATGGACTGGTATACTGATGTAAGGCACGGCACTAATTCATTAGCGAAGTCTTTATAAATATCATGCGTGAGACCTGTGGACCACCAGTTTTGTCGCCGGGTAATTTGGCAATTGCCTGCAACACTTCTTCTTCCTCGATGAGACGAAGCAAGCCTCGTTGATCTTCTGGTCCAAGGCAGTCGCTATCACTGATAGTATGAAATGTTTTGAGTGCTGCTTCCATGCCGTCGGGCGGAATAGTCGCATGTGATGCTCCCATGATGTCATTCCACTCGCTTGCCATTCTTTCCTCAATCGGCATGTCGTTCCTGTAACAATGTCCAGGAGACGGCGCAATCGAGTCAATTGTCTGATCGCGTTGCCAGTTTGCATGACGCTTGTAGAAGTTCTTGAGGTTGTTCATTGTGGGTTGAAGAGTACGTCCAAATGAACGTTGTCGCCGTCGCCGTTGCTGACTTTGCAGGAGAAGTTGCCCACGTGTAGTAGCCGCTCCTCGAAGATTTGATCGTAGTCGACTGTAAAAACGGTCGGCATAGTCTCGTTCGTTTCTCGCTATCTATTTTAGCATCACAGAAAGTTGACGAGCAAATGTATCCCAAGCACGAGCTGGACAGCTTTGCTCTTCGAACTCAATTGCCAACTTACTGATACGTTTTTGATCTGTTTGCGAACTTTGACCGGTCGAGCACTGGATAGTGGATACTGGGCGTGGCGAGCTTTGCGGCTTGCTGGCTTGTCTGTTGTCATCCAAAGTCTTACTTCTTGATGGTCCGATGTACACCCTGGTAACCGCGCCTCAGTCCACTGTACAAGGTGACCAATGTCATCACTAACGTAGAATCGATCCAGCCGACTAGCTGATCTGTCGCGCCAAAATGTATAATGACTGAGTGGATCGGGTAGACTATCGTCATCTGCATGAGTAGTTAACAGTGTTGCATCAATTAGGTCCAGGTCGGTCACCCATTGTGCCAGCTCCAGACTTTCTGGGTTCTTCGTGCTGGGTTTTCCGTTAACAAGCCGGTCAAGATGCGGGCGTAGCACCGCATTAAAATCGCCTGCTAACAGCAGTGGTACGTCATCATTTATCCATTTCTGAAGAGTTTTGTAGAAGTTGCGTTGTTTTGGTTTTTCGCGGGCGCATAAATACTGATCAAACGCCAATCATTGTACTCCAAACCCATACGCCTGTGCGTCCATTCGTCTTGCTTCCATGGCCTTACCAGGTGCGCTACCCATGATATTAGTAGGATTCCGACCCCCCGATCCTGTTGTTGCTGTTGTCCAATAACTAAGTGGATATTTTGGCGAATTGATTCCCCATACATGATTCCACATACGGTTTATCTTTTCGCTCTCTTCCACTGTTGATATATGTGTTTCTTGTACGAAAATGATGTCTGCCGGATGGACATCAGCTTTTGTCTCCTCCTCTAGCCATTCCTCCCGGCGAACATCCTTAAATCCTTGTAAATTTTGCGTTATAATTTGTAGTTCCGTTCGTTGTTTGATACCCTTCCGTTTCAGACAACTAGACATGTAGAACATTCCTGCTAAGTGATGCAGGTCTGCATACAGATCTGATTGCTCCTGGGTACCATGTTCGTTAGCATGTTCCTGTAGGGTTAGGAATCCTTGGATGGGGTCTTACTGGCTTCACGATCAGTGCGAATAAATCGCATTGACAGCTTCGCTTCAAGACCTGCCCAGTCCCCCAGACCCGTGCTTATTATAAACTTCACGGACGTCTGCATCATTTTGCAACACGTTGAGGAACCTCTCTAGCGTAATTCTCATTTCAAGCGGTACGTCAAGTCGGCATCTCAGCAGAAATGCTAATTCCGGTGCGTAAGCATACGCGCTGGCGATTAAACGAGCCAATCTGTCAGCGCTGCGTTTCCGACACAACTGTAGAATCTCTACTGTCTCGGGTTGCAACTTATTGATACAGCTCCAAAGATCACACGAGTGAATGTATCCATCATCATTCATGTTGGGTTTTCCTCACGTAAGAATTTAATCCAAGACGCGATGATTTTGATCGGTGATCCTTCATCCGCACACTTGGGACGTCGTGTTGGTTTTCGCCTCCGGAATTCTGTGAGTTGCCCATGGACGCGTCCCCGTCAGACTTGAGTCGATGTAATGCTTCGAAGCCGAGAAGAAGGCATTCAACGCGGTGAGGGCGCGTCCAGTCCATGAGAACATTGGCGTTAATTCCATTGAGAATGAACTCAGGGGAGTCAATGATGCGAAGCCAATCCAGTAGCAGCTCCGGTTGCGCTGGGACAGCAGATCCTCCATACTTGGGATTCACACGGTAGAGATGGGAAGGGCAGACTACTGGCACTTATCCACTCAGATTTTAACTCGTTCCATTGCTTTCGATGTGCACTTTCGAGTCTCCTCACCGACCTCATTTCGACAGGAGCTTTAGAAAACGACCTTTATACTCGCCTCTGTTTTTGAACCCTTCAGGAGGGATTTCATCGCTAGGCGATATATCCGATTCCGGCGTTTCCAGTTGAGATGTCCAGTCTGAGGCAGATGATCTGTCCTCCTCTTCACTTTCATCACAAGGTGTAGGAGAGTACATCTCAGTCTGAAGTAGTTGGTACTGCCAGTTTTGGAGTATTTCACGAGTTTCTCCAGTCACTGTCTCTACCAGCAAAGATTGGGAGGGGTTATCCCAATCGGTGTTTAAGTAAGAGCTTCTGCATCCCAGGCGACAATCCGTTTACTCCATGCGTTGAAAAGACCAGAAGTTCCTCTTTCCTCATTCCACCCTGTTAAAGTATACTTTGCAATTCCTCTTTGTCATGTTGTGCAAGGCCTGCCTCCTGAAGAGCTTCCTGAATTCTTGTGTCGGTCGTCTTGTCCGCTGCTACGGATGGCTGTTGCACTGAATGCTCTTGGGGTTTTCGTCAGGTGAATTTGCGATGCTTTCCACATCAGACATAGAGTTTGTATCGCTCTGTTCTGTGGGATGTTGCTCTCCGTAGTTACTTTCCGTTGCTTGAAACTGGAGACAAGTATAGTGCTGGTGGCCGTACTTTAGTACAATAGGCAGATGGACCTTACTTTTGGGCTTGAGGCACTCCTGCTGCAGCTTTAGAAACCAGGTGTGGGGCACATTGCTTGGGAAAATACTTTCTCCCGCTGATTCGAGGATAAAGTGTTCTGTTGCCAGTGTCATTGGCTCGTACAGC
>JAAVTI010000883.1:0-12758 GCA_011947335.1 Phytophthora constricta
AGAACGCGCTTGATACGTGCCAGTATGAACAAGAATCTGCTGTCGGTGCCGCAGATTAACAAGAGTGGAGCGTTTCAAGTGGTGTTCGACGGCGCCAGCATGCTCATTGCGCGCAAAGGATCGAACAAGGTCGTGGCAACGGCGGATCTTGTCGACGGTCTGTACTGGCTTCGGACGCCACTGCGGATGGCAAACGCGGCGACAACTTCGGGACAAGTTGACCTTCATGCGCGTTTGGGTCATGCTCCCATCGACGTGCTGCGCAAGATGGTGAACAACGGCATGATCAAGGACGCCAAGATGCCGACGAAGTCGACGGGACCGAGCATGTCGCGGGTGTCAGCAAGGCAAAATGGTCCAGAAGCCGTTCCCAAGCAACCGCGACAAGCGCCACTACGACGTGTTCGAGCTGATTCACTTTGACATCTGTGGCCCGATGGAAGAAGACTCGCTAGGTGGCAGCAAGTATCTGCTCCTGATCGTGGACGAGGCCAGCGGATGCATGAAGGGTTTCTGCCTGAGTGCCAAGTCGGAGAGCGAGGACTGCATCAAGAGCTTCATCAGCAAGGTGCAGACGCAGTTCGGCAAACAAATCAAGTTCGTGCGTCACGACGGAGCCCGTGAGTTTGCGACCAACTCGCTCAAGTCGTTCTACGAAGACCAAGGTATTGAGCAGCAAACCACTGTTCCGTACGCTCACCAGACAAACGGCACGGCAGAGCGCGCGATCCGTACCATCGTCACGATCGGTCGCAGCATGCTGCACCACGCGAAGCTGGACAAGTGTTTCTGGGCTGAGGCGGCGATGACTGCCATTTACGTCAAGAATCGCCTGCCGTCACCCAAGATCGAGGCCAAGACTCCGTTCTGAGATCGTGTACAAGTCGAAGCCGAGTGTGAAGCACATGCGTATCTTCGGGTGTCGCGCATATGTGCTGACGCCGAAGGAGAAGCGTCTCAAGTGGGACGCGAAGGCTCGCGCCGGTGTGTTCATGGGCTACGAGGAAGTGTCGAAGGCCTACCGAGTTTATGACATCGAGGCGGGGAAGGTGGTGATCAGTCGCGATGTCACCTTCGACGAGTCGACTTTTGGCGTTTCGGCGATGGATCAGGATGACGATGTGGACGAAGCCGTTCTCAATTTCGACAACCTGGATATCAGCGATGCTGTCCCTGCCCAGACGGATTTCAAGCAGGCGGGAAACGCAAGAACCGCTCCGACAGTAACCGCAACATGGGTCAAGCGAGTCGTGGAGCTGGTCTGGAAGAAGCAAGTGCGCCGAACGAGTCGTTCGAGCGCGGACCAAAACGCCGTTCAAGTGTGCGAGTGGAATCAGGGCCAAGTGACGAAGAAGAAAAAGATGATGAAGACAGTTCAAGTCCTCCTGTATTCTGGCGTGCGAGTGCCAACGCCGTGGAAGCAAGCGATTTGTCGGAGCCATCGACGTTCCAAGAGGCGATCAACGGACCCGACCAAGCGCACTGGCGCAAAGCCATTCGTGCGGAACTCAAGTCGATGCGTCTACGTGGTGTGTTCCGCGGTGCGAAGCTACCATCAGGTCAGCGTGCCATCGGTACGAAGTGGGTGTTCAAGATCGAAGCGAAAAGCCGATGGATCAATCGAGAAGTACAAGGCGCGCCTGGTGGCCAAGGGCTTCAAGCAGAAGTACGGCATCGACTACACCGAGACGTTCTCGCCTGTGATCAAGTACGTGACGCTGCGCATGGTATCGCCCTAGCCAAATATTTTGGTTGGCCCGTCGACCAACTGGACGTGGTGACTGCGTTCCTGTACGGCATCATGAAGGAACTCGTGTTTTGCGTCGTTCCGGAAGGCGTGGAGCTGGATGGCGATTTCGACTGCGTGGAGTTACTGAAAGCCATCTACGGTCTCAAACAGGCATCGCGCGTGTGGAACGAGACGTTCGACGAGTTCGTGTGTTCCATCGGATTTCACGTGTCGGCTTATGACCCGTGCCTCTACATCAAGGAAGTCGACGGTCATTGCGTGCTGCTGCTCGTGTACGTGGACGACGTACTGATTACCGGGAGTTCGGCTGAGCTCATCGAGCAGACCAAGCGCGAGCTGAAGACTCGCTTCGAGATGACCGACAGCGGCAAGTGTGCCTTCATTCTAGGCATCGAGTTGGTAGACGGCCCGAACGGCAGCGTGACGATGTGCCAGCGGCGGTATGTGGATGACATCCTGAAGCGTTTCGGTATGGACGAGTGCAAGGCTGTGGTGTCTCCCGTGGATTTGAGCTCACGACTGGTTGCGAGCGACTTGGCGATCAAGCTGAACGCGCCATTTCGTGAAGCTGTGGGTGCGCTCATGCATCTCATGACTGCGACTCGCCCGGACATTGCATATGCTGTGGGCTACGTGTCACGCTTTATGGAGAATCCGCAGGAGGAGCACTGGATGGCCGTGAAGCGCATATTTCGCTATCTGCAGGGAACCAAGTCACACGGCATCTGCTTCAAGCCTGGTGACAGCGTGGACTTTCGTGGATACTCTGACGCAGACTGGGCCGGCGATCTCGCGGATCGCAAGTCGACTTCGGGCTACGTGTTCCTGCTAACAGGTGCTCCCATCAGTTGGGGAAGCAAGAAGCAGTCGAGCGTGTCGCTATCAACGAGTGAAGCGGAGTACATCGCGCTGAGCCTGGCCATCCAAGAAGGCAAGTGGGTGCACCGATTGGTGTGTGAAATGCTCACGGTTGCTGGAGAAGCGTGCCCGGAGCTCAAGATTTTCGAGGACAACCAGTCATGCATCAAGATGACGAAGAACCCCGTAAACCACAGTCACGCCAAGCACATCGACATCAAGTACCACCACATCCGCGATGAAGTAAAACGCGGTGAAGTGACCGGTGTAGTACTACGAAACTGCGACGATGCTGGCGGATATCATGACAAAGGCGATGCCGGGGCCACGCCACAAGGAACTGACTCAGGCTCTCGGCGTGACAGAGTGTTCGCATTGAGGGGGCGTATTGCGGTACCTGAGTTATGGTACTCGTGGGGTACCGGTATACTGGTACGAGTACCGGTTGTGCCAATGACCAACACTCACCGCCTGCTCAATCATTCTGTATGTTTACGCTACATGTTTGCGTCATCGATGTTTACGCCACGCTGGATACTTGCGACAGGATACTGGGTACAAGATGGGCAAGATGCGTGGCGCTCTGTGATTGGCTGGAGCAACTCAGGAATCCAGTAGAGTGTATCCAGTAGAATATCTAGTAGGCTTAGAGGTAGCAAGCACTTTGCGAACTAAGGACCGAATCAATCACTTTCCAATTTTCCTTCAAACCCCAAGTGGTCAAGTGTCTTCGCTCCGGTCGACTCCAGAGCCTCAAGCCTCCCTCCGCTTCGTCCTCCAAGATCTGTGACCTTTAACACACACTTTAACGAAACCGCAAACGCCACTCGGTCGTAGTCGTCCACGTCGTTCCTCCAGTTGATGTTGTTGGCCCCGCGTCCACGGTTGTAGCCACCGCCGCGTCGAGCTCCTCGAGTCTCATCCTTCTGCTTGGTCCAGCACCGTTCAATCGTGTGCCCCAATTTCCGCAGTACGCACACTGGCGAGACTCTCGCTCGGCACTGAACGCCTTCGCAGCGTCTTCAGTCTTCACCGTAGCCGTCTTCTCGCCCTGTCGCTTGATGTGCTCATTCGTCAGCACCTTCACAACGTCTTGCGACCGCAGCTCCGCGTTGCTCATCTCCAGGTTTAGCACGACATTCTCGTAGCTCTTGGGAGACTGCGTAGCAAGCAGATCGCCACGTCTTCATCCTCCATCTTGGCGCCGATGCTGCTGAGCTTGGCGCTGATGTTGAGGACCTCGTTGCAGTGATGCAAGACATTGCCGCCTTCCTCCATCTCCATGCTGAAGAGCTGGCGCTTCAGGTAGATGCGTCCAGCCTTCTGCGACCCGCCGTAGAGCGTCTTCAATCGCGCCCACGCGACGCTTCTTCACAGTCGTCAACCACGTGATGGTAGTCCGCATTCATGTGGAGTAACATCAGTCAAACGCGATGTTGCTCGCCTTGACGTACTCATCCTTGATCCGCGAGTCCGCGAACGTTGGCGTTGTCTCCCGGTTCACGACATGCCACACCGACTTGGTCAGAAACACGCCACGCATGTAGCGGTTCCACGTCGCGTAGTTGTCGCCGTTGAACTTGTCGATGGAGACCTTGGTCGAGGCGTCTTGAGTAGAGGACATGGTGCTTGGGCTCATAACCTATTAAAGGTCACAGATCTTGGAGGACGAAGCGGAGGGAGGCTTGAGGCTCTGGAGTCGACCGGAGCGAAGACACTTGACCACTTGGGGTTTGAAGGAAAATTGGAAAGTGATTGATTCGGTCCTTAGTTCGCAAAGTGCTTGCTACCTCTAAGCCTACTAGATATTCTACTGGATACACTCTACTGGATTCCTGAGTTGCTCCAGCCAATCACAGAGCGCCACGCATCTTGCCCATCTTGTACCCAGTATCCTGTCGCAAGTATCCAGCGTGGCGTAAACATCGATGACGCAAACATGTAGCGTAAACATACAGAATGATTGAGCAGGCGGTGAGTGTTGGTCATTGGCACAACCGGTACTCGTACCAGTATACCGGTACCACGAGTACCATAACTCAGGTACCGCAATACGCTGCTGCATCATTGTTCAAAACGTGTCGTATCGAAAATTTAGGCAGCCGTCGTAGTCGTTTTTGGCTCTCATCTTTCGAACCGTACTTCGAATATTCACTGCCTTGGTTACTTGAGGGCTGTCCAAGGCATAGAAATAATTGAGGGTTGGCGTGGAAGGATATGCCAGTAACCCTTTCAAGAAACCTTAACTCTGCCGCATCCGATGCAAATTGGATGTCCATGTCTCTTCCTGTGATACACCATGTCCACCCCGATTCATCTTGATCCAGTCGAAATATTGGTCGGTGGGGCGGATCCTCCAGTGTCGCTATCACAGCATGATTCGGTGCTACCCACCACTTATAACGGTGCTGCAGCGGTGGTACGTGCCATGGCGGTACTTCGTCTAGCGGTTTATCCCACATCATTTGCGGAATGCTACCCAAAATACTGCCGCACCACCGACGAATTTGTCGATATTGGTGGTCTTTGTCTGGTCTGTGTTGTAATGGTAATCGGATGAAAAAATTGCCTGGAGTAAGGCTTTGTATCTGCATCTGTCCTGGGCAAATGATCGATAATGCTGGCGGACAGCATGGTTTGCCTTGACGGGTCAGGACACACGCATTAAATTGCCAATTGCTAAAACGTAAGAAGTCGACTGATTCAGGTGGCATCGTTCCTGGAACCGGGTAAGGAGTCAGGCACCGGATTCCGCCTGAGCAGGGATACCATTCGAGGGTTTCCTCAAATTTCGTCACGTGATATGTGGCTGAGTCGGCGGGATGCAATTGTAGCTGTTCCGTTTGATCCGCCCAAATCTCGAGGCGACCAATTTCTTGGACCGCGGCTCTGGTGCAGTGGCTATTTTTTCGTGTTCCTTTTCGTCAACAGATCCTGACTTGAGACTGTGATGTTGGTGTGAATTGACAACAATTATTCGAAAGTGGCTGGTCTGGATGCGCTAATGAGTGCCACGCCTTTGTATACACATCATGGGGACTTTGTAACCAGTTTTCCGCTTGATTCATTCGAGTTGTCTGCAATGCCAATCCAATATTTTGAAGGCCCAACCCACCCTGTTCTAATGTTGTGAATAATAATCCAGGGGCTAGTTTGTGCCTAGCGTTCTCCTCTCCAGTCGTCCCTTTCCATACAAATCGCTTTTGTAGTAGTTCCAATTTATGAAGCACCTTGTTAGGTATTGGGAAATGTTGACCTGTGAACAATATTGCTGGCAACGCCACGGTGTTAAACAGAATGATGCGCTGCCTCACAGAACTTGCCACTCTTGTCGCTATCCGTAGGCGTTTTCCACGCTCTGAAGTCGGATTGCCTAGTTAATTTCCGTTGTATCCCTTATACCAAAGTGATAACCGAGTATTCTGGTAGTTGCATCTTCCTGCAACACAGGAAATCCTCGACATCGCTTTTGGCGCCACGCTTTATTAAGCGGGATCAGGATACTCTTGCTGGGTTGGACACGTAGCCCCGATAAATCCCCAAACCGTTGTAGAATTTGCTTGAGCACCTGTAATTGCCGTGTCGCTGACAAAAACACCGTGCTATCGTCCACAACCCGCTAAAGTGTGCCGCTCGCCACCGGATCGCGGTATTTCTATCCCGGGCAGCTCTGGGTGTGCTTGTATTGCTCTTCCTAGACAATCCACTGCTAACACAAACAATAGCGGAGCTAGCGGACACCCCTGTCGGATACCGGAGTTCACTGCCCATTTTGAGGACTCCGCTCCGTTCACAAGGTAGCTCGCCGCTGTTCCGGTATGTAGGGTGTGCAGAACATCCAAAACTCATTGCGGAAACCCAAATTGGCGCAGAGCTTCGGTGAAACCGCGATCGAGCGTGTCGTACGCTTCTCGAAGGTCGAGACATAGGATCGCCGCCGAGTCTGCCCAATCTAACTCCGGGTTGTCAATCATTGTCTGAAGCAACGCCGGAACCATGGTTACACTTCTGGTCATTAATCTGCCTCGGACGAAGCCTTGCTGACTTTTGCTGATTAATCGTGGTAAGAAACACTGGATACGTTCCGCATAAATCCTTCCCAGAATTTTGTACGCTGTGTTGAGCAACGAAATGGGTCGGTAGTCCATGGCGTTATCCGAATTTCCTTTTCCGAAGCGGCACTACTACAGCATCCAAAAATGACTGTGGGGCTGGAGCTCCCTTCTGGATGGACTGGTATACTGATGTAAGGCACGGCACTAATTAATTAGCGAAGTCTTTATAAATATCATGCGTGAGACCTGTGGACCACCAGTTTTGTCGCCGGGTAATTTGGCAATTGCCTGCAACACTTCTTCTTCCTCGATGAGACGAAGCAAGCCTCGTTGATCTTCTGGTCCAAGGCGGTCGCTATCACTGATAGTATGACATGTTTTGAGTGCTGCTTCCATGCCGTCGGGCGGAATAGTCGCATGTGATGCTCCCATGATGTCATTCAACTCGCTTGCCATTCTTTCCTCAATCGGCATGTCGTTCCTGTAACAATGTCCAGGAGACGGCGCAATCTAGTCAATTGTCTGATCGCGTTGCCAGTTTGCATGACGCTTGTAGAAGTTCTTGAGGTTGCTCATTGTGGGTTGAAGAGTACGTCCAAATGAGCGTTGTCGCCGTCGCCGTTGCTGACTTTGCAGGAGAAGTTGCCCACGTGTAGTAGCCGCTCCTCGAAGATTTGATCGTAGTCGACTGTAAAAACGGTCGGCATAGTCTCGTTCGTTTCTCGCTATCTATTTTAGCATCACAGAAAGTTGACGAGCAAATGTATCCCAAGCACGAGCTGGACAGCTTTGCTCTTCGAACTCAATTGCCAACTTACTGATACGGTTTTGATCTGTTTGCGAACTTTGACCGGTCGAGCACTGTATAGTGGATACTGGGCGTGGCGAGCTTTGCGGCTTGCTGGCTTGTCTGTTGTCATCCAAAGTCTTACTTCTTGATGGTCCGATGTACACCCTGGTATCCGCGCCTCAGTCCACTGTACAAGGTGACCAATGTCATCACTAACGTAGAATCGATCCAGCCGACTAGCTGATCTGTCGCGCCAAAATGTATAATGACTGAGTGGATCGGGTAGACTATCGTCATCTGCATGAGTAGTTAACAGTGTTGCATCAATTATCCAGGTCGGTCACCAATTGTGCCAGCTCCAGACTTTCTGGGTTCTTCGTGCTGGGTTTTCCGTTAACAAGCCGGTCAAGATGCGGGCGTAGCACCGCATTAAAATCGCCTGCTAACAGCAGTGGTATGTCATCATTTATCCATTTCTGAAGAGTTTTGTAGAAGTTGCGTTGTTTTGGTTTTTCGCGGGCGCATAAATATTGATCAAACGCCAATCATTGTACTCCAAACCCATACGCCTGTGCGTCCATTCGTCTTGCTTCCATGGCCTTACCAGGTGCGCTACCCATGGATTTAGTAGGATTCCGACCCCCCGGATCCTGTTGTTGCTGTTGTCCAATAACTAAGTGGATATTTTGGCGAATTGATTCCCCATACATGATTCCACATACGGTTTATCTTTTCGCTCTCTTCCACTGTTGATATATGTGTTTCTTGTACGAAAATGATGTCTGCCGGATGGACATCAGCTTTTTGTCTCCATCCTCTAGCCATTCCTCCCGGCGAACATCCTTAAATCCTTGTAAATTTTGCGTTATAATTTGTAGTTCCGTTCGTTGTTTGATACTCTTCCGTTTCAGACAACTAGACATGTAGAACATTCCTGCTAAGTGATGCAGGTCTGCATACAGATCTGATTGCCCTGGGTACCATGTTCGTTAGCATCTTCCTGCAGGGTTAGGAATCCTTGGATGGGGTCTTACTGGCTTCACGATCAGTGCGAATAAATCGCATTGACAGCTTCGCTTCAAGACCTGCCCAGTCCCCCTCAGACCCGTGCTTATTATAACCTTCGTGGACGTCTGCATCATTTTGCAACACGTTGAGGAACCTCTCTAGCGTAATTCTCATTTCAAGCGGTACGTTAAGTCGGCATCCCAGCAGAAATGCTAATTCCGGTGCGTAAGCATACGCGCTGGCAAATAAACGAGCCGATCTGTCAGCGCTGCGTTTCCGACACAACTGTCGAATCTCTACTGTCTCGGGTTGCAACTTATTGATACAGCTCCAACGATCACACGAGTGAATGTATCCATCATCATTCATGTTGGGTTTTTCCTCTCGTCAGAATTTAATCCAAGACGCGATGATTTTGATCGGTGATCCTCCATCCGCACCACTTGGGACGTCGTGTTGGTTTTCGCCTCCGGAATTCTGTGAGTTGCCCATGGACGCGTCCCCGTCAGACTTGAGTCGATGTAATGCTTCGAGGTCGAGAAGAAGGCATTCAACGCGGTGAGGGCGCGTCCAGTCCATGAGAACATTGGCGTTAATTCCATTGAGAATGAACTCAGGGAGTCAATGATGCGAAGCCAATCCAGTAGCAGCTCCGGTTGCGCTTGGACAGCAGTCCTCCATACTTGGGATTCACACGGTAGATGGGAAGGACAGACTACTAGCACTTATCCACTCAGATTTTAACTCGTTCCATTGCTTTCGATGTGCACTTTCGAGTCTCCTCACCGACCTCATTTCGACAGGAGCTTTAGAAAAACGACCTTTATACTCGCCTCTGTTTTTGAACCCTTCAGGAGGGATTTCATCGCTAGGCGAAAGATCCGATTCCGGCGTTTCCTGTTGAGGTGTCCAGTCTGAGGCAGATGAGCTGTCCTCCTCTTCACTTTCATCACAAGGTGTAGGAGAGTACATCTCAGTCTGAAGTAGTTGGTACTGCCAGTTTTGGAGTTTTTCACGAGTTTCTCCAGTCACTGTCTCTACCAGCAAAGATTGGGAGGGGTTATCCCAATCGGTGTTTAAGTAAGAGCTTCTGCATCCCAGGCGACAATCCGTTTACTCCATGCGTTGAAAAGACCAGAAGTTCCTCTTTCCTCATTCCACCCTGTTAAAGTATACTTTGCAATTCCTCTTTGTCATGTTGTGCAAGGCCTGCCTCCTGAAGAGCTTCCTGAATTCTTGTGTCGGTCGTCTTGTCCGCTGCTACGGATGGCTGTTGCACTGAATGCTCTTGGGGTTTTCGTCAGGTGAATTTGCGATGCTTTCCACATCAGACATAGAGTTTGTATCGCTCTGTTCTGTGGGATGTTGCTCTCCGTAGTTACTTTCCGTTGCTTGAAACTGGAGACAAGTATAGTGCTGGTGGCCGTACTTTAGTACAATAGGCAGATGGACCTTACTTTTGGGCTTGAGGCACTCCTGCTGCAGCTTTAGAAACCAGGTGTGGGGCACATTGCTTGGGAAAATACTTTCTCCCGCTGATTCGAGGATAAAGTGTTCTGTTGCCAGTGTCATTGGCTCGTACAGCTGATAGCTAGGCGGTTCCCCTCGAACGCGTCAACCACAACGAAAATAGGCCTATTCAGAAACTTGGATGCTAATCAAAGCGTGGTGTTGCACCCCCAGAGACTGTAGGGGATCGACGCGGATCGCTCTGATGGAGAGACGCTAATCTCTTCGAGAAGCTCCATCAGCATTTTGCTTGAGACCTCCGGCTTGAGGTCGGGCTGCGTCTTGCACTGAGACCTCAGGATATCATTGCGAGTCTGGGGCCTGAACTCTTGGGTAAATCCGTATTCTGCTGCTCTTCTGATCCCTTTTTTTAGTTTTTGTTATGTGAACGATAGTCTCAGCTCCTGCTAGCGTGCTGAAATCCTGGTTAGAAACACTCATTGCAAGAGCGTAGTATTGACAATTGCCCGTTCCCGGCGTTTGCACCTCATGGAGGTCGCACTTGGCTATCGTCAACTTCGGTATTCATCTTATCCAGCTTCAAGTCTCTGCACGCCTTCGTGCTTTCCCAGTCGACTGCAATCGATTGACGTTGGGCCAATTCATGAAATAGCCTCTGTTCCTTCACGTAGCCTTTAGGGTGCGGGATTCTTTGTGGAGCTGATGGACCAAAATATGTTTTTGGATCTTTGTCCTCCTCGTCGTCTGCTCGGAAGACGTGCTGACTAAGTCCACCACCTCCACGTTCGGTGGCATCGTTGGTTTCACCGACACTGTTTTCGACTTCCGTCTACTGCCCACTACCTCTGAGATCCTTACTCCATCCTGTTGACAGTCTGACTTCCCAAAGGCTTCTTCCTGGGTGATTTCCTTGCTTTTCTTCCTAAACCTGGCCTTGGGTGTAATCCAGTTACCAGATACGTTGGATTGACCGTCTTTTGTCAGTTCCGCCTCGCTAGTTGCCTTCTTATTGAGCGTATCTGCTGCCGTGTGCTCGAGTGCTTGCTGTGACACCGGCGTTAACATGTCGTTCCACATTTCTTCAAGTTCCTTGAAGCTGGTCACCGTTGCTTTTCGCTTCAGGAGCTGGTCGAGATTTGAGGTGGTGACCTTAATGCATCTTGGAGACGTTTTCCACGACTCTGAACCCGGCATCTGGCTACTGTGTGGCCGGGAGCACCACAATTGTAGCACGGTGGGGCAGGATTCGATCCAAGATGGTGCACGAGAATCTTTGTTCCAATCCAATTGATGAATCGTATTCCTTCCAAAGTGAGGGCACCCAGAGCATTAAAATATATTTCCCAAGCCCCGTTTGGAATGTTTGCCGCCCGTACTTAGGTTCTTGGAAAGTGGTAAACGTACCAGGGAACCGTGATCGAATGAAAGCGTCAAGTCCGGCCTCATCCAAAAATCTTGAGACATTGAGAAGTTTGATACGGTAGCGGTCATGCGGCCGTTCATTTTTTATTCCGTCCCTCCCACTTGTCGTCCCCAAACGCGTGCTGCCCGGTCTGCCGGCGTTCCGGTGGTGTTGTCCTCGTCGGTATGGACGTTTTCCAAGACGAATCCGCGGCTTCGAAATGGAATAAAGTGTATTAGCCCCACCCACTTCATAGCTCCTTCACGCGTCCAGAAGAATAAGTGCACCGAATGATTCTGGGCATTGTAAGCAACCTGCTTTGTTTCCCCTAACATCGCTGTGAGCTTGTCCAAATCATGTTCTCCGTGTTGAGCCCCTTGCAAAATAGCCGTGAGCAACCGTTCTCTGGTCTGAAAGTCGGGGTATACTGGGAACTTCTACCGGAAGTTTGAACATAAGTTCTCCTTCCACTTGAGCAACTATGGTATTCTGGATGACCCTCAGAATCGCATTGTCGCACGTTCGTTTCAGGAACTGCGGTAAAGCTTGAGCCAGTATACTCCCTTCTAACAGGCCTTGTATAATCCGTTTCTCAATAGCTGTTGGTAGACGGAGTTGCGTCGGAAAACTGTAATTGGTCTCAAATACAGTGCGCATCTCTGTTATATCGTCAGCAGAGTAGACATCAGGCTTGAATTGCACGATTTGAGTAGCCGTCTCCTCCATAGGCTCATCGTTGTCCTCGCGTCCGCCAAGTAGCGGATTTCTAGACCAGGGATTTACGTTCTGAATTGCTCGGACTTTTGCTTCGCTAATGCGAAGATTTATCGTAGCTAGTAATGAGCGCTGATTGGAATAGATAGACCTGGTAAGCTCCCTCAGTCGATTCTTCCATTGCTGGTGAGTTCCTCGATTTTGCAGCACTTCTAACAGGAAGAGTTGTAGGAGGCCCTCAAGTTCGCCTGTGAAAAGCGTCGGGTAGTGTCGTTTACTCTCTGGGAGCTCTTCGACGGCATGTTGACCGAATATCACGGTAAACATAGCTGCCAATGCTTCGGGTCCTTCACCGGACGTTGGAATCTGGTCTGGTGTCGCTCCGCTCATGTCCTGTTGAGCTCGGTCAAAGGACTCGTCGAAGTTTTCTTCACCTTCTCCGTGTTTAAAATCTGTCGGATCTCCTTCTGCCGCGGGATTAGCGCCGTCGTCTGGCGTTTGCACTTCGGGGGCTGGCTTGTGCAGAGGCGATTCCTCGTCTCCCATATTGTCGCGGTCTGCGGTAGTCGTTTGTTTTTCTTGCTGGTTCTCTGAGCGATTATAGGTTCCAGGTTTACTGAAACAGGGCGAGAGCTACGCTCTGTTTCTTAGCATACACAGTATGCGTGTATTGAGGAAGCGTAGACTTAAAGTTTGTATGTAAGATAGAAA
>JAAVTI010000884.1:0-146180 GCA_011947335.1 Phytophthora constricta
CGCACTCTTTAGGAACAGGTGTAGCTTTGGACCCGTGACTGTGTATCTGGTAAGGTCGCTGAAAGCGGCGCCTGATCTTCGCACCACTTTTCGAACTCATTCTGCTTGCTCTTGTACGTTCTCACTGTGTTTGCGGGTCCAATTATCGATGCCTGCTGGTACGTTTGCAGGACAGACTCGTCGAGGCGAACGTTCATGCGCGATTCCTCCTCCTCCATGGTTGGTGCTTGCAGGAAGTTCGACGACTACCCTCTCGCAGATAGGTTTTGACTGGATTTCAGCCAAGCGGTGTATCAAAGTCTCCGATTCATATAACATCTCTATTTACCTAGTCAGCCTTTCGATAATCCCTGTTTATGCGTGACCTCACAGCAACAGGTGACAGTCTCGGTCCGGTCCCCGGTTATGATAATATTTTTATCAAGACGCGTTGATCTGCGACGTGTGACAGCTTGACTGACACCTCCAATTGCTGTGGAATCAAGACGATGGAAGCTGTACTGCTTGGAATCGTGAATGGTTGGCCCTTAGCCCTTTACCATGTCCACCAGTGATTTCGTCTCTCCCGTGTCCAGCATTGCATCACTCTCAGTGTCCGTTTTGAGCTCCTAGCGACACTCCAGTAGCGATGGCGCTTCGAAAGAACGGCTTACTGAGCCTGAACGGGCCGCAGTCAAGCAATTCGAGCTACCACCAGCACACCCAACAAGAAAGCGCCGGCATGGACGACGAACGTGACTATTTCATCGAGCTTCAGGAACGAAGCGAACAACAACGTACTCGTGTCACTGAGTATCAAGATCTAGACTTTATGCTGGGAACGTCAGTGACTGTCGAAAGACCTTTCAGCTCTGCAAAGTGTGAACTGACGGACCGCAGACGTAGCATGAGCCCGATGCAGTTCGAAGCGCTCGTGTTCCTGAAAACAAACCGCGAGTTTTCGAGCTCTAAGACGGTAGTTGAAGCAATAAAGGCCGTTCATGCCCAGTAGGATTTTGCTGATAAGAAGCTGCAGTTGATATTGTAACTTCTTCTTCCAATATAGTACTGCAATTTCCCTGTCACCTGCATTGATAATTGCCATGCGAGCTAGTATGTTACTGCAGTGAATATTGCAATACGGAGTACTTCGCAATATATTTTTCCAATCTCTGCATGGCATAGTCCGATGAAATAAGCTGAGTCCTGAGTGCGGATTGTTGACTTCTGAGTGTGCCTGTTTTATGTACCACATAGCTGCACTTATGTCTAGTGTAACCCTATCCGCGTACACAAAGCGGCCAAATTCTTCAAATAAACCGAGGGCGAGGGCGAGAACTCATCCGGATTCTAGTCCGATACGAGCTGTGAAAAATGCTGCGACGGACATCTTAAACAACTAGTAGAGTGTCACGTCTGTCGGTCACGCACACTTTCCTGTCACAAAAACTGGACCTATCTTAAAGCATGGGTACACCTTGGAATGGGTCGGGGTTGTAACAGAGCTCGGGCATTTTGCATGTGATAATGCATATTTTTGCTAGACCAACCAGCTGCCGAGCGCAGCGAACGCGGCACTTGCCCAGTAGTGGAGCGAGCTGCAAGCGAGCGGAACGGGCACCAACACTACATAAACACACCGCCCGCAAAGCGGGCAGCGCTCGGCTAGTCAATGAAGATGCCGTTGTCAGGGTTCTTCAATGGTTACATTACTTCTCGAGCACTCCGAGCATTTTTGGATGAAGTAAGTGAAAGCTTTGCAACACACGGCAAGCAACATATCGGAGGTTCCGACCTGTCGTTTACGCGATAGGCCAAGCAACGATGGCGTATCGGGAATACGCTGTGACTCGCTGATTATTCATTTCTGAGGTAGCCTTCGAACGTGGTGTTGCCACGGATACCCGAGAAACATCTAGAGTTTCCATTCCCGGGTTCAAGCAGTCAAGTTTCGGTGTCGTGGTGGGTGGACTACACTTTTTCGCCGGCCATTCAACGGTGTCTGAGCGCTCTCTTTGCACCCGGCACCTGAAGTATTCACAGCAGTCGAGAAAACACGCATTGTTGTGCTAAGAAGAGTGAATCTTATTGTTCGACGAAACACTTGCATTTGCCTCCTCAAGCGCGATAAACCTCGCCCGATCGACACTTTTAGAGATCCAGCGCCCAGGTCTATAATAGTTTTCTCCATATGCTCATGGACAAGCAGCAAGGCAAAATCTTCTTCATCATTTCATGCTTCTGATAGCGCCTCCCAGCTCTTCATTCAGTGGTCGGATCGATTCATGTAGCAAACGACACCTCGGACAAACAGAGTACGACAAGCTCAACTCGTCACCGTCTCAACTGCATGCTCAGCATCAGCACAGTGCACCGCATAATGCGAGAAGTACGCTGCTGTGCCATCTTCCTTGCCAAAGTCATGACGACAGGTCCCCATCCATCACGCACGCTCGGCACTGAATCACGAGTGTCGCCACCTTTCCGTCCTCCTTCTCCGTTTCTGGGACAAAGTGTCCTCCTGGTCCGTCTTACACCAGCATCTTGGTCAGCGTAATATGCACTGGAGCACCTGTGTAGCCTAATTTCTCTGCTACTGTCCCAATCACCAGCTGCATGCCGCTATGCCACATTGAATTCAGCAGCATCACTTGATCCAGTTGCTGTGACGTAGCTGGCATTGCCAATGAGCAGGCAGTGGCCAACCACGTCAGACTACAAATGTAGGCTATCCAGATTATGCTGGATGCCGCATTGCATCTAGTGTGTAAACATGCATTTCTATTGGTCGAGAGTGTGACCATTTTCAGTTGGCCAAGCGTTTACGCTTCCTGAAGCGTTCTAGGATGCGGCGTCAACATTGGGATTCTTGCGGCCTCATTGGCCCAAAATCCCTACCGATTTGAAAGAATCTAGTTGCCACTGGATTTTTGATTACGATCGGTTCAAGGATTGATCAAGCTCGAGCTACGTTTCATTTTAGGAAGAATTCATTGGTAGTTTAGGATACCAGTTGTGATAGGAGAACGATCTTTTAGGATGTGCTAGTTGATTCCCAAGAGCAAGCAGCTAGCCACCAAAACGTAAGAGCTCTGATCAATCTCACTTCTCATTTTCCTACCAACCTCCAAGGCGCCTCCCAGCACAGGACCTCCGCCTACCTTCAGCTCGTCGCCGCCGCCCACGCAACGCTTCCTCGGCTCTACTGTGTTACAGTTGCAGCTGCTATCTATTGCGGACGCTTTCGTCTATCAACATGTCCAGCGTCCGGCCGAATGGAGACTTCTAGCAATGAGCTTTTGATCTGTAGCTTCACTCACCGGAAGCTGAATAGGCCCCACGAACAGTCCAGGGATGGCTGGCAACACATTCGCCACTTCACCGAAATAATTTCCCCCTGCATCGTCTTCTGCGCAAGATAGTGCAGCGCAGAATATACGCTGCACAGTAACATATTATGTCCTTGCAGACAGCTCCCGATGGGTAGGGACGGATTCTGGGTCGCCTTCGTATTTAAACGGCCAGTGTCATCTATTGAAAACCTTTCGTCACGTTCAGTGATCGGAAAAATAATTATAATATAATACATTTGGTATTATATTGACGGAATAACGGATTATTGATAAGCCGGGCAACCCGTACAATACGCAATTGACCCCGTAACAAGTATATTTACTTTGTACCTTTCGCATCGGTGATTGATGACTAGAATGAATGGTTCCGGAGTGCGTTGGCAGCTCAACTCGGTTCGGTGTGCTTCTCTCAATCATGCATTCATTTTGAATTTCGACTTCAACATCCAAGTAACATATCCAGCTCGCGTCAGATCTCGCAGTATTTCTTCGCTGCAGCGTGGCTGGGTCATTTCCACACCATTGCACCGTTCCAAACCCTTACAATATTTGTAAATAATTGCAATACTTATTACGGGAGTCACGCATATTGCAATGCTGTATTATGTTTCAGTAAGTCCAACACAGTTTTTTATTTTATTGTCTGAACACTGGTCACGTTTGGTTCTACGCGGGGAGCTCCTCTGAACTCGTGGTCATGCTCGTACGAGGACATCTTGGGTTGTGCCGTGCAAAATGGAAAGTGATTCAGACGGAGGACGGGAAATGGAACTGCTTGTAAGGAGATCAGCCAAGCTTTACCTCGCGCAGAAGATGATGCTAGTTAATGTTCCTTCGGTGGTGTCGCGGACACCCTACCAGCAATTCCAGGGCTGATCGTAAATGGGGTGGGGTGTATTCCACTCCCACTGAAAGAAGCTGCAGCTCAAGAGCTCATTGCAGTCTCCGTTCGGACGGAAGTTGGACACTCTGATGGACGAAAAACGGCATTTGCAACCGGACCAAGTGACGCTCAATGGCTGAATAGCCAACTCCAGGGGGTGGATCAACCATTTTCATGGGAAATGCCTGACGCGGCACTCGCTGACATTCCTCGAGTGTAAGCACTTTTGCGAGGTCCCAATGCACGATGGACACGAGCGGGGTGCCTTCGTTTAACGGCATAGAGCAAGCGCGAAACTACGGTGCCTGGACGCGCGAAAAGTAGACTAACGCTTCGTTCCAGCTCAAACCTGATGACAGAGGAAGTGCTGCGTACGTGACGATCACGAAAACGAAAACGAAGCACCAGAAGCCGCTGAAGCAGTACAAGTCGGAGCTACAGCGTCTGAGAAACGCTTTGGTGGATGCAACGATGGGAACAGTCGAAAGCGAGCTCGTAAGGACTGAGCTCGCTGATTGAGCTAGCGAAGATCACCGTGCTACTCCTTTATGTTTCACACTAATCTTCTCAATGCGTGGCGCTTTGAATGCTCTTGTTGGTCTTGCAGATATTTTTGTGGTTTTCCTCAAGCAAGCATTGCACATGCTGACATCTTCAGGGTACCGGGCTTGGTCGCTAACTGCAGATGTCGCTGAATCCTTTCGGGGTGCACTCTCGTCCGGCACTTTCTCTTATTCGTCGTCGTGGCGTCGGTGCTTGTCTGAAGCTGTCAATCTTTTGGCGCCGACGGATTGGTCATAGATTCATTCCTATTTAGCGAATCACATCGCTTCCACAGACCGTTTGCTCATTCCGTAATCTGCTCGTTGATAAAGAAAGCTATGGCGCGGGAGGTGTGGTTTCAGCTGGTAGACGAAGAAGGAAGCCCCGTGACTTCCGCAGAGTGCGTGGACTGCGACGATGTCGTATTTCGCTTCCGGAAGGCAGTGCACAAGGAGTATGAAAGCAACCATCTCCGTGGCGTTGCTGCTTCCGACCTCAAAGTGTACGAAAACCCGAAGGCATATAATACTAATCAGAGGCAGGAGCCTTTGGAAGCGGATGAGAACATTGGGGAGCGTGGCCGAACAAAGAAGGATGCACTTGTCGTAGAGTTTCCGTCGCAGGCGATGCCTACCAAGTATTTAACCGAGCAAGGAGGGACTGTCCAGTGGCGGGAAAGTTTTCTCGAGCAGCAGATTCAGGCAGAGCACTTGCCGGCCGTGGACGAGCTGAAAGATTTTCTTCAAGGTCCACTGGCTGTCAAGATTGGAGTGCCAAAGTTTTTCTTGGACTTGTGGGCGGAGGTAGTTGGTCGGAGGGTGCTGGAGAAGCTGTTTGTGATCGCCAACTCGAAGCCGTGTGTGGCCATCATGGACTACATCAAAGAAAATGTCATCTATCAATCTACGTTGGAAGGTTCGCACGCCACGGAAAGCTCGTACCATTGTTTGTGGGATAACTTGATCCGCCGAGTGTTCGATCGAGTAATCCAGGATCTCGGAAGGAGTAACCGAGATTCATGTCACTTGGCGTCAACCGGAACAAGTCGCCCAGACTTCCTGTTCACGGTGGACCGTGTGTGTGTGTTTCGTGGTGAGGAAAAGAGCCCCGGGGTTCCCATGGAAACACCGCGCAAAGAGCTATGGAGCAAACTCGAGTGGAGCTATGGAGACGTGCCGTATCTGTTTGGTTACGCAGCAGTTGGTCATGAAGTCTGTTTGTACGCGATTACTCACTCGGACGAATCTGGAGTGATTACGCAGCAGCTGGGGGCAACTTGTCGGCTCACCAATCTTAATGACCGCTGCTTGTTAATGCTAGCTCTTTTGAACATGTCTCGACTCCTGCGGGGCATAGCCTCCATGTGCCCTGAAGAAGGGCGTGATGAATACCAAATCATCCATCGTCTCGAGACTGGAGTCGTCGTCTACCTCGAGCCGAATCGTGTCATTAAAGCTTTTCCAGAAGTTGGCTTTGATGCCAAGGCGAAGCTCGCGACTGCAGTGTACAACGTCGTGCGTAATAATGGTATCCCGAACGTCGACCAATTGTTGAACGTGAACGAAAACACCAGGCGAATGGTGTTCATTCCTCGAGGAAAGAGATGAAACCGTGTACTCTCCAGGAGCTGCACAGTGCTGTGCGCGACGTGCTGACTGCTCTTGTGGCGCTCCACGCTGCGTCGTGGATGCATCGAGATATCCGCTGGTCGAATGTTATGAAGCGCCGCGATGGCTCAATGTCGTGGTTTCTAATCGACTTCATGGATGCTGCCGAGAGTCCTCAGACTACTAAAAGTGGTGCGCACTTGAACCCCGGTAATCACGCGCCAGAGATGTCTGATGACCATACCGGCAGCCACACGACAGCAGTGGATATCTGGTCGGTGGGCCATTTGCTTGCAACAAGTGCCGTCGCGGAGTGGGTGGATAATCCAGAATGTATGGTGTTTACGATGAAGCTGCAGAGCAGGACGCCGTCGAAACGGCCTACAGCCGAGGTCGCTCTAAAGAAGTTTTCGTTGCTTTGCCACACTCTCTTGCGAACTAAGGAAGAGCAGCACAAAATGTCGCCACGAAAGAAGAGCAGGGCTGACTGCTCGGCTTAGTTTGCTTGACTTAATGACTGCCTGTGGAGGCTGCCTCTGGAGACTCGCCAGCAGCGAGTTTATCTAAAGCCGTCTCCAAGTCGCATTGCGTTGGTGTCGTAGCTTGAATTAACTCCGAGATGCCGCATTAAGCGGCAATCCATTTAAAATCTCAAACGTTAAGTCCTTCATAGCAACTGCTTTATTACCTTTTAGCTTTGCTTCTCATGCGTAGATAAACCTCTGAACCAGGCACGGTGCCTGGTTCTCGGTGCCTGAGGCACCACCTCAACGAGATGATGCCTACGCATGAATTTGTACGATCCTCACCCACTCGCCAAGCAGTTCCATTTCCCGTCCTCCGTCTGAATCACTTTCCATTTTGCACGGCACAACCCAAGATGTCCTCGTACGAGCATGACCACGAGTTCAGAGGAGCTCCCCGCGTAGAACCAAACGTGACCAGTGTTCAGACAATAAAATAAAAAACTGTGTTGGACTTACTGAAACATAATACAGCATTGCAATATGCGTGACTCCCGTAATAAGTATTGCAATTATTTACAAATATTGTAAGGGTTTGGAACGGTGCAATGGTGTGGAAATGACCCAGCCACGCTGCAGCGAAGAAATACTGCGAGATCTGACGCGAGCTGGATATGTTACTTGGATGTTGAAGTCGAAATTCAAAATGAATGCATGATTGAGAGAAGCACACCGAACCGAGTTGAGCTGCCAACGCACTCCGGAACCATTCATTCTAGTCATCAATCACCGATGCGAAAGGTACAAAGTAAATATACTTGTTACGGGGTCAATTGCGTATTGTACGGGTTGCCCGGCTTATCAATAATCCGTTATTCCGTCAATATAATACCAAATGTATTATATTATAATTATTTTTCCGATCACTGAACGTGACGAAAGGTTTTCAATAGATGACACTGGCCGTTTAAATACGAAGGCGACCCAGAATCCGTCCCTACCCATCGGGAGCTGTCTGCAAGGACATAATATGTTACTGTGCAGCGTATATTCTGCGCTGCACTATCTTGCGCAGAAGACGATGCAGGGGGAAATTATTTCGGTGAAGTGGCGAATGTGTTGCCAGCCATCCCTGGACTGTTCGTGGGGCCTATTCAGCTTCCGGTGAGTGAAGCTACAGATCAAAAGCTCATTGCTAGAAGTCTCCATTCGGCCGGACGCTGGACATGTTGATAGACGAAAGCGTCCGCAATAGATAGCAGCTGCAACTGTAACACAGTAGAGCCGAGGAAGCGTTGCGTGGGCGGCGGCGACGAGCTGAAGGTAGGCGGAGGTCCTGTGCTGGGAGGCGCCTTGGAGGTTGGTAGGAAAATGAGAAGTGAGATTGATCAGAGCTCTTACGTTTTGGTGGCTAGCTGCTTGCTCTTGGGAATCAACTAGCACATCCTAAAAGATCGTTCTCCTATCACAACTGGTATCCTAAACTACCAATGAATTCTTCCTAAAATGAAACGTAGCTCGAGCTTGATCAATCCTTGAACCGATCGTAATCAAAAATCCAGTGGCAACTAGATTCTTTCAAATCGGTAGGGATTTTGGGCCAATGAGGCCGCAAGAATCCCAATGTTGACGCCGCATCCTAGAACGCTTCAGGAAGCGTAAACGCTTGGCCAACTGAAAATGGTCACACTCTCGACCAATAGAAATGCATGTTTACACACTAGATGCAATGCGGCATCCAGCATAATCTGGATAGCCTACATTTGTAGTCTGACGTGGTTGGCCACTGCCTGCTCATTGGCAATGCCAGCTACGTCACAGCAACTGGATCAAGTGACGCTGCTGAATTCAATGTGGCATAGCGGCATGCAGCTGGTGATTGGGACAGTAGCAGAGAAATTAGGCTACACAGGTGCTCCAGTGCATATTACGCTGACCAAGATGCTGGTGTATGACGGACCAGGAGGACACTTTGTCCCAGAAACGGAGAAGGAGGACGGAAAGGTGGCGACACTCGTGATTCAGTGCCGAGCGTGCGTGATGGATGGGGACCTGTCGTCATGACTTTGGCAAGGAAGATGGCACAGCAGCGTACTTCTCGCATTATGCGGTGCACTGTGCTGATGCTGAGCATGCAGTTGAGACGGTGACGAGTTGAGCTTGTCGTACTCTGTTTGTCCGAGGTGTCGTTTGCTACATGAATCGATCCGACCACTGAATGAAGAGCTGGGAGGCGCTATCAGAAGCATGAAATGATGAAGAAGATTTTGCCTTGCTGCTTGTCCATGAGCATATGGAGAAAACTATTATAGACCTGGGCGCTGGATCTCTAAAAGTGTCGATCGGGCGAGGTTTATCGCGCTTGAGGAGGCAAATGCAAGTGTTTCGTCGAACAATAAGATTCACTCTTCTTAGCACAACAATGCGTGTTTTCTCGACTGCTGTGAATACTTCAGGTGCCGGGTGCAAAGAGAGCGCTCAGACACCGTTGAATGGCCGGCGAAAAAGTGTAGTCCACCCACCACGACACCGAAACTTGACTGCTTGAACCCGGGAATGGAAACTCTAGATGTTTCTCGGAGTATCCGTGGCAACACCACGTTCGAAGGCTACCTCAGAAATGAATAATCAGCGAGTCACAGCGTATTCCCGATACGCCATCGTTGCTTGGCCTATCGCGTAAACGACAGGTCGGAACCTCCGATATGTTGCTTGCCGTGTGTTGCAAAGCTTTCACTTACTTCATCCAAAAATGCTCGGAGTGCTCGAGAAGTAATGTAACCATTGAAGAACCCTGACAACGGCATCTTCATTGACTAGCCGAGCGCTGCCCGCTTTGCGGGCGGTGTGTTTATGTAGTGTTGGTGCCCGTTCCGCTCGCTTGCAGCTCGCTCCACTACTGGGCAAGTGCCGCGTTCGCTGCGCTCGGCAGCTGGTTGGTCTAGCAAAAATATGCATTATCACATGCAAAATGCCCGAGCTCTGTTACAACCCCGACCCATTCCAAGGTGTACCCATGCTTTAAGATAGGTCCAGTTTTTGTGACAGGAAAGTGTGCGTGACCGACAGACGTGACACTCTACTAGTTGTTTAAGATGTCCGTCGCAGCATTTTTCACAGCTCGTATCGGACTAGAATCCGGATGAGTTCTCGCCCTCGCCCTCGGTTTATTTGAAGAATTTGGCCGCTTTGTGTACGCGGATAGGGTTACACTAGACATAAGTGCAGCTATGTGGTACATAAAACAGGCACACTCAGAAGTCAACAATCCGCACTCAGGACTCAGCTTATTTCATCGGACTATGCCATGCAGAGATTGGAAAAATATATTGCGAAGTACTCCGTATTGCAATATTCACTGCAGTAACATACTAGCTCGCATGGCAATTATCAATGCAGGTGACAGGGAAATTGCAGTACTATATTGGAAGAAGAAGTTACAATATCAACTGCAGCTTCTTATCAGCAAAATCCTACTGGGCATGAACGGCCTTTATTGCTTCAACTACCGTCTTAGAGCTCGAAAACTCGCGGTTTGTTTTCAGGAACACGAGCGCTTCGAACTGCATCGGGCTCATGCTACGTCTGCGGTCCGTCAGTTCACACTTTGCAGAGCTGAAAGGTCTTTCGACAGTCACTGACGTTCCCAGCATAAAGTCTAGATCTTGATACTCAGTGACACGAGTACGTTGTTGTTCGCTTCGTTCCTGAAGCTCGATGAAATAGTCACGTTCGTCGTCCATGCCGGCGCTTTCTTGTTGGGTGTGCTGGTGGTAGCTCGAATTGCTTGACTGCGGCCCGTTCAGGCTCAGTAAGCCGTTCTTTCGAAGCGCCATCGCTACTGGAGTGTCGCTAGGAGCTCAAAACGGACACTGAGAGTGATGCAATGCTGGACACGGGAGAGACGAAATCACTGGTGGACATGGTAAAGGGCTAAGGGCCAACCATTCACGATTCCAAGCAGTACAGCTTCCATCGTCTTGATTCCACAGCAATTGGAGGTGTCAGTCAAGCTGTCACACGTCGCAGATCAACGCGTCTTGATAAAAATATTATCATAACCGGGGACCGGACCGAGACTGTCACCTGTTGCTGTGAGGTCACGCATAAACAGGGATTATCGAAAGGCTGACTAGGTAAATAGAGATGTTATATGAATCGGAGACTTTGATACACCGCTTGGCTGAAATCCAGTCAAAACCTATCTGCGAGAGGGTAGTCGTCGAACTTCCTGCAAGCACCAACCATGGAGGAGGAGGAATCGCGCATGAACGTTCGCCTCGACGAGTCTGTCCTGCAAACGTACCAGCAGGCATCGATAATTGGACCCGCAAACACAGTGAGAACGTACAAGAGCAAGCAGAATGAGTTCGAAAAGTGGTGCGAAGATCAGGGCGCCGCTTTCAGCGACCTTACCAGATACACAGTCACGGGTCCAAAGCTACACCTGTTCCTAAAAGAGTGCGTGATTGGGAGGCCAAAACTACATAAATCTGGAAAGGGGGCACAACATGGATCCAGTAGTGTAGAGGGAAATGGCTCAAGAGGCGAAACCGTTGGTAAGGCTACTGTCAATTCCTACGTGGCGGCTATGGTTGACATGTGGCAGCAGCAGATACGTGCAAAGGTTAACAGCCACCCTCTCCACGCGACGATGCAGTGCGCACTCTTATAAGATGGCTGAGTTTACTTAAGAAGATAGAAAGCGTAAAAACTTCGCTGGTCGCGGTTCGGATACTCTCTTGGATGGTTATACTACAAACGAGCAGATTCAGTGTATTTCGACTTACTTTTGGACGATGAGGGGTGATCATGGTACACGCATAAGAAACCTGCTGGCGTTTTTGGTATCACATTATGCACTAATGCGTGGGGAGTGCGCAAGAAAAATGGAGTTGGCTGATTTACACTCTATCCGACTTGAAAATGAGGGATACAGCCCTTGTCGAGCATTGGTTATGGTAATGAAGCAGGGGAAAACGAACCAGGTTGGACGGACTGAGGTCGGTACGTGCATGCGAAACAAGAACGCTCAAATTTGTCCTCATGGGCTTCTCGGATTTGACTTGTTTTGAAGGTGGCAATGTGAACGGGATACTTTTCCCGATTTCACAGCATCGATGAATTGGTACCCTGTGAAGCTCCTGAAAACAAGTCAAAACCCTTTTACTGAGATGTCTTACAAAGTTCACTTTGATGCTATCGCTGGAGCCCTTCAACATATCGGACTGAGAAGCCGTGCAAAACCTCATGTCAGAAGAGGTTCTGGTTCCAGGATGGCAGATCTCGGTGGCGCTAGTGAGGCTCAGATCAGACGCTTGGGTCGCTGGAATACGCAAGCAATGGAGAAGTGTTATTTGACATCTTTACCGCGAGAAGCAATGAGGAATTTGACGGGTTTTGAACCGAGAAGATGTAGCTTTTTCATTGCCCGTGCATCGATAGAACCCCCGAGGATCTTCAACGTGAAATTTCCCGCTTCTGGACGAATGGAAGTTAAAGTCTGACCAAGGAACCTGTGAACAGACCATTGCTGCTGGTGGTTTCTTGGAATTACTGCAGTAATTGAGAGTTGAGGTTCTCCAAGATGCCGTATTGATGATGGATGTGTTTCCTCGGCATCCTATTTTATAGGATGGAATCCGGCAATTTAAAAACAGAGTGGGACCATATTATGGTCCCACTCTGTTTTCAAATCTACCGGATTCCAGGCTTTTCGATCGACGGCTATGTGGACCTTACAACACATGCAGAACCCTAGTGAACAGCAACTTGAGCGAGCAATGCCAATTCTGAAAGCAAAGTTAGATGCCGTGCACCAAGACGTGAGCATGTCCTTAGAAAGCATTCGTTGTTCAGTGCAAGCGGTTGAGGGTAATATGTCTGGTTTACTGAAGTCCATAGCGCCCCTTACAAATGGAACAGCTACGATGCAATTAAAGCTCGTCCATGAGGATGTAGCTCGAGACCCACCAAGTGAACAAGCACTCAACATTTTAGGCATAGCATCTACGGATGCAACACATGATGCTTCGTCGGTCAGCGATGCTCCCACGTATAAGATGAGTCGCGGAATTCACACAGTTTCCGACGTATGGAAAGAATGGGATCGAGGTCTTGGTGGTGGATTGGCAGTGGGGTATCTCGAAGAGCAGCATGGAGCAAAATGGTGCAGTAGTAAAGAGCGACGGTTTTTCAATCGGCGGAGACGAATTATGAATCTCATTCAAGCTAAGGCAACAAGTTTGCGCTCAGAACGGGAGCTTTCACAAGAGGAGGCCGTGAACTTCGCAATTGCAGCCATTGAATCTGTTTGTGTACAACAGCGAAAATCTCTTAACTGGATTTCTGTGCACGCGGAGGAGTTGTCGGTAGAGCTCTGAGTGGCCCTTTATCGACCGGGTTAATGACACCTGTGCACATCTGATTCATTGATTCACTTTACCTCGACCATGATTCACTTTAACTCGTCCATGATTCACTTTAACTCGTCCATGATTCACTTTAACTCGACCCTGATTCACTTTAACTCAACCATGATTCATTTTAACTCGACTGATTCACTTAAACTCGACTGATTCACTTAAACTCGACTGATTTAAAAACCTCGACTGATTAAAACCTCGAACTGGGAATACGTCAAGAAGCCAGTTGATCTCCCCACCACTCACTTTGGATCCCTTGCGCCATCCAGCAGAGTGAAAGTGGTGACCATGGTTCGAACGTGCAAGAACTTAACGCAGCAGGAGAAGCTATCCAAGCTCCGGGAATGGAAGGAACACCCGGAGTGGGCCTCGCAGAGGCAGCGGAAACCTTAGGCGCACCTAAGGGGTCGCTGCATGACGTTTCTGGCACATGCTGGACCAAGCCCTTCCGGATGAAGCTGCGCGTCGAAAGCGAAACAAGGGGTCTGGGCGCCCACACCGATTGGGCCCATACAAGCTGCGGGTCTTAGAGTATTATGAGACGTGTGTGAAGAAGACGGGCATTGCAGTAATGTTGACCTGGTAAAGTACTGCCGCGAAATTACAGAGTTTTGGACAAGACTGAGTCCGCACAAAAACTTGGGTTCAGCGATTCGTCGTAAGAAACAAGGCACTCGTGGCCTCGCGGGTTAAGGAGGAAAAATAAGCTGAAAAGATTGCGGCGGCGGAGAAACTACTAACGCGGGCTAGCGATGATAGACAAGTTGAAAGCAAAAACTTTCTTCCTGACAATGATTCTAGCAACTTCGTACTTCATGCTGAATTGACTACCAAACGTGCGACCAATCTAGAAACCAAACTTGCAACCGACAGCACCAACAGTGACAGTGGAGACAGCAGGGATAATGGTGACAGTGGTGGCAGTGGAAGTGAGCGGGAACGCTATGGTGGTGAAACGCGCGCTAGCAACGGTGCTGATGACAATAATAAGCTCGCAACTAGCGCCGAAAATGGCGTCAGCGACAGCGACGTAGGTATGCCTCAGGTCAATGAAAGCCATGACGAGATTACGAGTGTTGAGGTTATCAGGGAGACTTACTTAGTGAACATGATGACGGAGATACGAACATGATTGGTGACGATGTTGAGGGCAAAGAAGCCGCTGGAATTAGCTCTACTAATGAAGGTGGAGTTGGAGAATTGCAGGACCCAGAATTCATTGTTGATTTCCTGCTGATTTCCTGACGTTCGACTTAATATAAATGAGTAAATACAAATCTGTTCGAGTTAATATGAATCTGTTCGAGTTGATATGAATCTGTTCGAGCTATTATGAATCCGTCCGAGTTAAAATTAATCCACCCTACATTGGATGAAATGTCTAAAAACGTTATTTGCCCCGTGTCTCAAGCGCCATACAAATCATCATGAGACCGGGACCGGGTGGCACACATCGATAGAGCATATAACCCGTCAATATTGCAGTTCAATATTGTGAGCGCTCTCGGTATTGCAATTCTCAATTGCGCGTTGGTGCTCCACTGCAGTGAATATGGCAGTTGTCTGTAATGCCAAAAATGGCAATAAATATATATTTTTCCAACCTCTGATGCCACGGAATATGCGATCTGTAGGTGGATGCAGGCCCTCCAGCATTGATTATCCTGTTCTTTAGCAACTTCTTCTGCCTCCTAATATACAAAGATGCCCTCGATCCGTCCATTATTGCAATTGAGCGCACGTTTGACTGGAGAGATATTGACCAAATTTTTATGACTGTTGTATGCGGTTGTGAATACGGCTATGGGACTCCGTAATGACTCGTTCAAGGTGAAATGGGCAATTCAGTGCGGAATTTGGAAATTCTTTGACGCCGTGGCGAATAAGTATCGGCATGTGGATCCAAGTCTGCTACATCCAGTGATCGAAGCGTTCTCATTTAGTCATAGCGATGGTCGGTTTACTGCTGCTGTCTATGTCCCGGGGCGGGGATGCTAGAACGTTGGGTTCGAAGCAGCCCACGGAACTAAGTAACCCCTCAAACTTCGGTGCCGGAGGAACGGCCCAGCCGACCGTAACGATCTGTATAGGCGTCCACCAAGCTTGGTACACCCTGAAGTCCAAAGCGTAGAAGTCCGTGTAGCGTAAAGAAATAAACTTGATTAACTGTTAGCGTTTCTGTTGTCCCTGTTCATGTTGCTGATCCTTCGCTTGCGCTGTTCACGGCAAAGGTAAAAGCAAAAGTGCCTGAACTCACCCGTGAGGCAGCGGGCGGCTGCTGACCAACCTTTGAGCACGACCACCCTTCCACATTCCTCAAAGAGCGGCCCTCTTCGTGCCACCCGTCCCCACGCACGCACACCCCTCCTGCCTCCTGACTTGTTCTCTCGAAGCACCGAGCCTTCCAAGCCCACACCAGCGTCGCTCGCTCTGCGCGACCTCCGTCCTTGCCCTTGACAACCCGTCCCTCATCAGGCTTGGCACGGTCTCCAGCACGCATGCCACCTGTCCTCGCAGACGCCACGTCGAGACGCTCCTTCCGCCAGTCATCGGCGGCAGCATCCCTGTCGGTGGTCCTCGAAATGATGTCGCGAGGTCGGGCTTCTCTAGGTGTGCCAACGTCTTGATTCAGGGACCACTGTCAAAGTGACCCGGCTTTTAGCCATTGAGATACCAGTCCGGCCTTCCATTTCTGGGACGACCGGGACCGTTCCTATATCAGTCTCGGATCCCGATCCGGGAGAACATCCTCCCCGGCTAAAACTGTGGCGTCCCCGCCGAGTCGGGCACGCTTCGCGACAAGCATGTTGTAGTTCACCTTTCTTGATAAGCAGCAGGTCGCGCTCGGCTTGCAAATTGTTCACAGATGGCACTTGCCCTTCGCAGCCCGAATAGGTTTCACTTCCGTCGACGATCCTTTGTCTTCGTCACTCATGAGCACCACCTCCTCCACTTCAACAGGCTCGAACTCCTTCTCACCACGCCCTGCACTTCAGAGTATGCTCCGTTCTCCACGGTTCGTCCTTGCCTTCGAGCGAGCAATCACGGCGTCCCAGGCCCACTTGGCTGCAACCCACGGCGGCATCCTCCGGAAGGGTTCCGCAAATTCACAATCCCAGATCACGTGACAATACGTGCCACAGCAGACCATCACAGTCGTGTAGATAGAACAGCCCTCGATCACATGCCACACGTAGTTCGCCAAGTTCAGCACGATAATCAGAACGCCTACTCCGATCCAGTGAAAAAGAACACACTCTAGCGGCCCGTACATCATCCGTGGTAAGTACACCACAACAGACACCAACAAAACGACCAGCATCATTAAGCCGTGTAGGCCATCCACCACTCGTCTAGCCGTCGCGATCACGGCGTTCCTAGCAAACGTAGTGTACTTCTTGTAGGTACTCCAGCTCAACTGAAGCACGAACGGCAAGAGCATGAAGATCGTCGTGAACCATGCGTCGCACCATTTTACACCGTACACCGAAGTAGGACGCATTGTTTGTTCTGTCAGCACTGCCATGGGAGCTTTAAAAGCACTCATCAGCATAAAGTACCAGTAGTCGTGCTTGTAGGCCTTCAGCAACACTTTGTCTCAAGCCATAGCCTGATATCTCGAGAACGACTCGCCACACAAGAAGCTCAGGCAACAACTAGCCCGTAAGCTCCCATAAGAAGTCGCCATCCAACCGTGCGAAGCAGTGTCGTCACCACCCAGGCCATTATGGCAATCACACTCCACACGAGGCGTTTACGCCATTGCACCCAGTCCGCAGCCACCAACTCCCACAGGTACTCCTCCGAAGCAGAGCGGTCTGAGGTTTCAGCCCCATGGACGACGTAAAGACTCCTCCACCACAGCACGCTAATTCGATACTGACACGCCTTACAAGCACACTCTTGTGTTCACCATGTGCACGCCAAACTTCTTTACGTGGTCTGATCAACTTCACTCCTCGTCAGATCCGTTCAATCGTAGTCAACAAATCAGTTCCCCGTTGATGACTCTAGACAATGGGAGGTACGCCAAATGGGAGAAGACACGACTCGAGGCCACGCCACGGTTGTCGGTCGTTCTCAATCAAAGTCTTCTCTCCATCAATTTGAGCCACTCGCCAATTCGTCTTCAGCCATCCAGCCGCATCTAACACTTCGCTCTCTACCCCACGAAAATGTCCAAGAAGATGTCCGACCAAGACCTGCTGCAACTATTGCAATCCCGCCTCGACACCAAAGGAGCTACGCCAGGGGCAAGCGCCGAAGCGACCACGGCTCAAGTTCTGTTCTGGTCGCGAATGCGGGAACGCCTCGCCGTGCATCCAGACTCTGTTGGCCTGCAGCACCTGGACACGCTAGCCGAAGCCGTTCAGAACGATGATCCAACCCCTATCCTGGGTGGACTCGTCGTCGCACTCCCAGCACCAGGCCTACAACCCCGAGCATCGGCACAGGCAGAACCCCACTCCGTGTTCTCGGCTTCGACCGTAGCTCCAGCGACCTTCAAACGAGCTAGAGGTCCATCGGACCCTCCCACTGACGCTCGACCCGAGAAGAAAGCCAAGAAAGACGCCAAAGCTCCGAACAAGATGACCTCCGCGGTCATGCTCGTGGACCCGAACGTTCCACAACAAGTCAAGGACGACCTGGACTACATCTATAAGAAGGCCCACGCTCTGCAGAAAGCACCGTTTCGTGTGGCTTATCCGTGGGTGGGACGGCGTCTATGGTATGACCCAAGGCCTTCCCGGACGTATACACCGCGCACTATCGTTTCCACATGTCTCATCGGCGTCATTTCTGGAGCTGGGCGCTCCACGCGCCATTGCGTTCGGACAACACCTACACGACCCGACGTAAGCACAAGCTCGCAGCAGTTCGCGCACGCCTCCAGTTCCTCAGCGTGTGTATCGAGACGTGGGGTTACTTTCCGTTCCTGGAACAGCTTGAACGGGTCAACCTACACGACAACGTGTTCTGGTTCGGTGGTCAACCCGGCAAGACGTCGGCCGAGGCCAAGGCCACACGAGCAGCACAGGGCCCTCTTAGCGAGCAGCACACCGCTCTGTTTGCCAAGAATCGTAAGAAAAACGATTAAGTGATCAGCCACGCCCTGGACCCCGATCTTATTGAATGGCCAGCAAGAAGTCGCCTGCTAAGACGCCCACGAAATAGTAAGGCGTTCCCGTTTTTCGTTAATCGTAATATTGACGCTTCGTTCGTCTTAGTCGTTCTTTTCGGTTTTGTCATCGAAAGCGTCTTAAAGAAGTTGTAAAATTCCCTAAGGTCACTTACCACTAGCAGGTGTTCCACAAGTAGCACTGGTGAACCCAGTTTCATCTAGACACTTAGGCCATATGTAGATGGAAAAATTCACAATACAAATATTCGTGAGCATTGAAGATAATAAGAGAGTAAACGCTCATCTGCTCCGCCCTCCAGTTTCCTCGCTCAACGTCACCGCACTTCCCCTTAGTGGCGGAGCTTCACAAATTCACTTTCCTTAGAAGAGAAGTTCCTCGTCATCGACGGCCGCATTGGCCTCAGACAACCTAATACTTCTCCTCACGACTGGTCTGTTCTCACGCAGACGTAAATTATGCTCGAACACTCGAATCAAATCGCTGCACTGCGGCACCAGCTGAGCACGAGTGGTCCAATGTGTAGAGTAGTCAGCGCTTTCGCACTAGATACACCATCTGCCCTTTATCAGACCTCTTAGCAACGACCTCGACGATGGGTTCGCTGACTCCGGTAATCACTAGATCCTCGCCAAACATCCGACTCTCTGCGAAGCTGGATGTCGGTAAACTCGCCTCCACTAACGTTCCACTGTCACTGACCGTGCGGCCTTCTGCCTCAGTCGGTACCTAGAATTGGTACGGACGGCTCCATTTCCGGCTTCAGCCTGTTCACGTTCACTGTCACCACTTTATCAGGATGCGTAGGTACGGCCACCTTGTAGGTGTTCGTCCCAACTTTGCCCACTACCCGGTATGGACCATGACAAGAGAAGGCGAGCTTACGTATCTTCTTCTCAGTCCTTTTAAAACGAAAATACTCGTAGATTCAAACTGGATCTCCTTCCTCGTAGGTCACGGAGACCTGGTCACTGAGCCGTCTTGCGTGTTTATCTTGTGCCTTAATCAACTGACACTCCACTAAGTGTTTCGAGTCGTGGAACGTCCGGTATAACTCGGTGCGATTTAAAGAGACCTCGTCACTCTTCCACGCCTCATCCGTGTTCAGAAAAGCAAGGTCGATAGGTAGCCCCGGGTATCGACCGTACAGGCAAAAGAACGGCGAATCACCAAGTGCCTCATGGTACGAAGTCCGGTAGGCGAACAGCACACGTGGTGGATACAGGTCCCAGTTCTTCTGCGTTTCATATACATATATACGTAGCATGGACAACATCGTTCCGTTGAACCGTCCAACTAGTCCTTGGGTCTGAGGGATATAGGCTGCCCCGAACAGCTTCTTAATTCCAAGCGTCTCGTAGAACGCTTTAGCAAGCATGGAGATAAAGTTGCTCCCGCGCAGGGGTTGGCACTATACGCTAACATGTTGGTTAGCTCTACATGTGGATTACTGTTGGTGAGTGTAGAGTAACAATTCCAAACATGTTGTCTGCCTCAAAATCGCCAAAAAGTGGTCGTTTTTAGAGTCGAAATCATGGATGGAAATCTCCATAACTTTTCCCGGCCAACATTATTTACGATTTTGACCGACATGGAGAAAAATTAGCTTGACCTTGTATACCTCGACTACCAAGGCCAGTTCGACGACCTGGAACCATGCAGAGGTTCGTTCAATGGGTTCGTCAAAAGATTAAAAACTATAAGTAGTAATACATTTGACTTTGTATGTACACTGTTGTGTAACAGTTGTTCAACTGTTGGTTAGTGTGGAGTGAGAGCCACCAACATCAAAATTGCCAACCCTACTCCCGCGGTCACTCAAGAGTTTCTCCGGAACACCAGGCCTCGTGATCACACCATCTATCATCGTGTTTACGAACGTCATTGTGTCCAGCGAGGCTACAGGAAACGCTTCGATACAACGCGTGAAATAATCCTCGAACTCTAAGATATACTTGTTTCCGCAGTGTAGATGCCAAAAGTTCCTTCCTCATCTGCCCTTCAGGACGTGTCTTGGAGAAGAATCACCGCTCGTTGAAATCGCAGGGCCTTGAGCAGCCAGTGCGATGCCTTCGTCTTGGAATAAAAAATGAAGCTGAAAGTATGTATACCATTAAAGTTCAGCTGTTTGACGTCCTGTTGGAGTCTGCGCATCAGGGCGTGTCCAATACATTTGTCAGTGGTCGTAGTGAACAATTCCTTGAATATCTCGTATCCCGTGCCCTCTTCGCCAGTCTCACGGAAGCCAGGATGGTGCTGTGAGTGTGTGGTTGAAGTACGCTTCATGCATGTCCTCAATCCTGGCCGTGTGCTCTCTTAGGAGAATATCCCTGGCAAAGTTTGGCGAGTGGGGCAGTTCCAGTGCCGCACTGAGGTATGCCATGAGTATGGTGTTTTCTCTCGCCGTCCATGCACGTAAACTTTCATCGCAGATCGCATTTGCTGGCTGCATGGCTTCCTGCTTCATCGCAACCAGTCAGGGCTCCATCATCCACTGCATCCCAACGTGGCAACAAAGTATGCAGTAGTTGTTTGGCGTGAAGCGGATTCCAAACGCCGTCTAACATGTGAGATCGTCGAGCAACCTCCTCGGTGGCCACCTCCTCCTGAGGTCTCTGCAATATCACTTTGTCGCTCCATGTTACAGCTGGCTGTCGGGCTGCCAAAGCTGCTGCCCCTCCTTGTTGCCGTAACGGATCGTGCTTCCAGCCGGTACAATCTTCTGCGACGACTCTTCCCGCGCTTGGCGCCCCTCTGACGAGGGGGATGTAACTGACTGCTCCTCGAGTTCATCTCCCCTCACATCATGTTCCGATGTCCGGCCCGCTGTGCTCCCCTCCTCCGATCCCTCTGGCGGGGTCCGGTGGCGGGCCGGTGTCTAGAGGTCCGACCCCTTCACACTTGCCATGCCAGGTCCTGCTTTTCTCATACAGACGATGGCAAATAGCACTTCAAGCTCGCCTCCGCAGACTTACGTCTGCGCCGCCCACTCCTGAGCGACCTTTCTCCTTCGGGGTATTTTTAAGAGTCGAAATGCGTTATTGCTAAGATTTCTGTGACGCAATAGGAATTACGCGGTAGAATCCATATCGGGTCTATTGCTGTCGGGTTTGGGGTTTATCAGGGTTTTCAGGGTTTTATCAGATTTCAAATTCGGCTAGAGTCGTAAATATTTTCATGGCGAGGGCGACTACCGGAAGGCGAGTCTCGCGCTCGGTTTGCACGTTCACCGAAACTAACACTCGCCGATTAGGCGCGTATGATGGGCGCGCGTGAGCGAACGCGAGCGCTGCAAAGAGTTTTGTTTTTAGACACCGCGCCTGGCCGGAGCTGAGGACTTGCCGAGGTGGGGCAGGCCGCGCAGTGGCGTCCCGCGAGCGAGGAGAGCGAAGCGAGAGAGGGCGGGCCCGCGGCAATAAGTCCGCAAGCGAGAGCCAACGCGCGAATGTCCTGCCTGTGAGGAGTGTCTAAAAGTGTACTGTGACGCACAGTCTGTGAGTGCAGCAAAATTGGCGTCGTACATCGAGCTGCATCAACATGTAGAATATATAAGTTAGGATTAGTCAGGTACTAATATGCTAGTTTGAGTTTTTAATACATCATACATGTATAGTGAGGTTCTTCTTTACGGGTTGGCTTGTTAAACTTTTCGGGCCGGGGTCGGGGTCATATGAAATATCGTGAGTGTCTAGTCTAGTAATCTTCATTGAGTCCAACCTGCTAATCCCCAGAACCGAAGCCTGACGCCGACCGCATTAATACGTAACCTTACGAGCGTAAGCTTGTATCGGAATCCAGCATCATTTTTAAAGTCTCCGTACATACTTTGCAAGAGCTCGCTTGCAAATACGCCAGCCGGAAGCTCCTGCTCATAGGATTTTTGTGACACGTCCCTGGTCATACCAATAACACGGCACTATGTCAGAGAAGACCCCGCAGCTAGTGGCAATTTGAGTATGGCACCAACAAGTGCTGAAGGCGTTTGAACGCGTCGAAAAGCTGAGCGTTTGCGCGGTTAGCAGATTTCCCGAAAGGTTGGTAAATTTCATGTACGTGAGGTAAGTCTCAAATCGAATCGCAGGACTGCCAGAAACACTTCCTTGCATCAGTTCCAGGGCACCATTGTTGGCAAAGTCCGACGGAATATCACCCCTTAACTGGTTGCCATGCAGATTCAATAGCCGTAACATTGTCATGTCGCCCAGCCATTCAGGAAAGCGTCTGTGAAGCTGGTTTCTCGACATATCACTGGAACGATCATTAGGCGGCCAATTCCAGTGCATCACTACACTAGCATCTAGCTGAGTTAATACAAAAACTCACAGCTGCTCTAGCGACACTATGACACTCAAATCCAGCTCGGATAACTGGCAATGCCTGGCATCTCACTCTTGCCTGAAAAATAGATGGAATCACTACACGCTAACCATATCGAGATGGGCCAAACCTACCATGCCAAGTGATTATATAGGCGTGATTGTTGTCGGTTACTTGTGTAATGAGGTGGCTTGCGTAGCCAAGAGTGACGCCGACGACGACGCAGAGCTGGTTGAAGACGCGCAGACAGACGAGCAGGATCGAGACGACACCAATGAGCAGTCAGCTAACGAAGATGCGTGGGACGAACTGAACGGAGACCGCCGAAAGAAGGACGATAATGGGGACGGGTGCGAAAAGACGAAGACAGCCACGTTGAAGAAGCTGAAGATCGGCCCGGATTACGCAGCATGCCGTTGTGACGACTCAGATGGCCCCGACGACAGAAGGAAGACAAGTATAAGTGAGTTTGTGCCGAAGGACGCCAGCGGAAACAAATCTACGCGAACGACGCAGGCCGAAGCAAACTGGCACAGTACAGTAGTGCACGACGAACGACACGAGGACTCCGGTGGGCGTAGGCTAGCCGTGGAGACCCAAACGAACTGAACGAAACGAACTGGTAGCCGACGGACAGACTCGGTCAACGGACTGGGGCTGGACGCTGACGACCGACGGACGCATCTGATCGACTGACTGGGGCGGACGCTGATAGCCAACGGACGGACTTGATCGACGGATCGAGGACGGACGCTGAAAACGAACGAGCTTACGGTGACGGTGATTGGTGCGGTAGACGCATACGTTTTTGAAATTTTTTTTTCTTTTTCAGGTTTAATGGTTCGGCGCGAAGCATTAGGTGGAGGACAGCTGTGTCTGTCCAAGTTTGCCGAGGGCTGTGTTGTGAGCAGCGACGATGGACAAGCACGGACATCGACACTGACAGATGACCGAGGCGTGGCCGCTGGTGCACTGGATCCCGTGATGTTGACGATCGTGATGCAAAGGTTGTTGGAGACGGTGTCCCGTCTCGAAGGGCGACTGGGCGATAGCACGGGGTCGCAGCCAGCCATAACTACAGCGACCAACAGGAACGAGAACGCGACGATAGTCGTACCAACTCCGACGCAGATAACAGCAGCCGTACCGACGGTGGCCCCCACCCGCAGCAGTGATGACAGCTGCACCAACGACGACAGCGGCGCCAAGCTTGACCACGACGGGGACAGCACCGACGACGACAGCTACGACGACCACAACCACGACGACGACGAACGTGAGCACAGCTAGATCGGCAGCGCGCAGGCTTCCGGCTCCTGGTGACAGCGGTGGCAGCAGCTATAGCAGCTACAGTGGTGGCAGAAGCAGCAGCAACTACTCGAGCGACGATAGCACTGGACGACACTCGACTCATCGACGATGCCACGCATCGGCCAGCAACGAACGCGCAGCCACCGACTCGATACGGTCGCCACCGACGCAAAAACAGCGTGAAGGAACTTGAGTTGAAACGGTGTCCGTATCAACGTGGATAGCGAAGGTTGGCTTGGCACTGCAAGGAGCTCGACTTTCAGGACGCGGTGAATGGTCCGACCAGGAACTCTACTACATCTTGGGTAACAAGCAGCAGGACAACGCAGCACGATGGTGGGTTCAAATAGATCACGACCTGGCAGCAAATGAACGGACTTGGGCGAACCTGAAGACAGCGCTTCTCTGACGATATGTCGAGCGTCCCGACAAGTCTGCAGCGGAACGGAGAGTGAGTCGACGACGCATATTACTGGCACAGTGTTACCGCAGTTTGGACAAGACGACGCGCCAACTGGTGAAGCAACCCCAAGCCGAGGACGCTGGAAGAGGCAGTTGACAACGCGACCGAAATCGACGATCCGATCGACAACGTAGCGCAGGGAATGCAGAACACCGGGCAGTCCTGGGCGACAGCTCCGCACCCTTACCTGGTTCCGATGGACGGAACCACCTGCCAAATATTGATGATACCTGGTGTGGGCAGCGGTGCTGCGAGTGCCGACACAGAAGGAATGTCAGCTGCATGACCAGGAGGTGATGACATGGCGCACTTTACGAATCCACAGGGAGTCTGGAACAAGTACACTGGAACGTGGGACGTGCCGGAAGGGCGGAGTCGGAACGGGCGGTATTGGAAAGCAATCCGGCAAGAACGACGATCCCGCACGCCACACGAACACCGATCATCCGGCAAGCGCACGACTGGCAAGACCGACAAGAAAGCGAAGGTAATGCTGGCACGGGACGCGAGGAGCTCGAGTGGAGAGTCTGATGCCACTCCACCACCTTCACAACGAAAGAAACGCAAGGCAGCTGTGCGCGAGGTAAAGGTGACGGCCCCGCAACCCAGCAGCGTCGGACAGCAACTCGACAACAGACCGAGTGAGAGGAACAGGTGCTATGCCTGCGGCAAAGCTGGGCACTTCGCCAGGGAATGCACCGATCCGACATCGAAGGCGCGCAATGAGGCATACCTGGCAACGCGAGCATCCAGACAGCAGCCGTCGGAAAACGAAGAGCGGGCGCAGTAGGGGAGTACGGCGCCCGGTACGACAGACCGATCCCCGGCAGGCAGCGACGAACGATGTGGAGATGACGGCAGAGACGAAAGAAATGGAAGGCACTGCGTGGCAGAAGCCACCCCACCACAAGTTCAGTTGGTGGAGGACGGTGAATAGGCGACGAGTGCAGAAGGTGACATGGAACGGAACGAAGGCGGTGAAGACGAGGGCAAGTATGCGGTGGATAAAGTACGGCAGGAGCCGACAGTTGAAGCTGGCGACTCGACAGTCTCGGCGGTAGATGACGCAGCGCACACGAGCGATGGTGCGGTACGAAACGATGCGGTGCAGACGGATGGATAAGTGCCCGACGCTAGGGTGCGAACAGAATTATTGGTGCGCGATGGAGATCGGGCGCACCGGTATGTATCGACGGTGCGGCCGGCGGTGGCAGCATTGCGCTACGTGCGCACCGACGGAAGGAAGAATGAAGGCGAACGCAAGCGAGGGCGTGAACGTAAAGCTGAGGAAGGCGACGTCACCCCAGTAGACGACTGTGACCCGACTGAGGAAGGCGCGGTCGCGGCGGCGACTGCACCAAGTGACGAAGGAACGGTGCAGCTAGGACTCGAACTCGACGATGACAGGGTTGCGTGCCTCGGCAGCTTTGCCAAGGTGCGCACGGTACTCAAGCAGGCAAGGAAGGACGCGAAACGGAAGCGTGCGCAGCGTGCAAAGCGACGTTCAACGGCGATGACTTCGACGGACGGCGACGATGTTGACAAAGTCGTGGCGGCGTTGGATGCTGAGCACATCGCTCGAAGCCGACAGCAAGCCGACGAAACGCACGACGAACTGAAACGACGGCGGCGAGGGTCAGAGACACAGCTCGGATGTGGCCACCAGCGAGCGAAGGTGAGCTTCGTACAGCAACGACAACAGCAAACTACGACCACGGCGGAGACATCACCAGGCGCAAAAGCAGAGGCTGCGGACGGCTTGCCGACGGCAATGATGGACATGGACGGTGAAAGTCAACAGGTGAAGCGGGACAGCGGAGCGCGGTACTAGGTGAACGGATGCGCAGCGAAGCACTGGTCGACTACGTCGAAGGCATCGGTGGATTTTGCTGAGTATTCTCGGTGTGTGGACGTTCGACATGGGCAACGCCTTTGGGCAGCATGTGCAAGTGACAGCCTGCATCATCGAATGATGCACAGACGAGTTCCTGCTTGGCGTGGACTTTATGCAGAAGCATCGTGCTACTATGGACTTCGATCGCAACGAAATTCGCTACGACAGCAAAGGCCAGAAGGTGGTGATCCCCTTCCGGATATGCAGAGGCGACGGAGATGCAACGGTTGCGCCGGTGAGATTGCTACGACATGCGCGGTTGACGAGGAGCTCTGTGACGCCGGTAGAGATATGGGTGGCACCCCAGACGGAGAAGAAGAACTTGTCATCCCCACACACAGCACGGGAGCGGTGATATTAGCAGTCACGGTGATTAGAGTACGGAACGGAAAGGCGTTAGTTCCGGCGATGAATATGCGTGGAGACAAGGTGAAGCTCCCCGGCAAGAAGGAGCTCGGAACATGGATACCACTGAACGCCGACCTGGAGGCAATGGAGTTGAATTGTGAGATCGATCACGGCCGGTTGGACGCATGGCTCGAGGAGCTTGGTGACGCTTCGACGCTACTGGAAAACGAAGCCGACGTACGGATTGGCACGGATGAGCCGAGCGCACGCGCTAGTATTCAAGTTGCTGCGAGATTATCGAGGATTGACAACGCATCAAGGTGACTGCCCGCCTGTGACAGCGCTAGAAGTACAACATCACATTGACACTGGCACTGCGGCACCGATGATGATGAAACGACGGCGGCATGCTCAGACTGAAGACGCAGTCATCGAGGAGAACGTGAGTCAAATATTGCAAGCAGGAGTGATCGAAGAGAGCAATGGCGCTTGGGGATTTCCTGTCGTGCTGGTACGAAAGAAGGATGGAGAAGTACCATTCTGCGTAGACTATCGCGCTCTGAGTAAGGTCACGAAGAAAGACGTGTACCCGCTACCTCGGATAGATGAGACGCTCGAGACGTTACGTGGAGCACAACTCTTCACGACACTAGACTTGAAGGCTGGATGTTGACAAATTGGTGTCGCGCCTGAAGACCGTGACAAGACCGCCTTTACGACGAAGCAAGGGCTGTATAGGTTTACTTGCATGCCGTTTGGCTTAATTAATGCACCTTCCACCTTCCAAGGGATGATGAACGGCGTACTGCGTGGCTTGACGTGGACGGCATGCCTGGTGTACCTCGACGATATTGTAGTTTGTACGCGTGGTGGAGTGGAACGCCAGCTAGCGACGGTGTTGGAACGACTTTCGTTGGCTGGTCTAACGCTGAAACTAAAGAAGTGTTCGTTTGCAGCGACAACGATGGAGTATCTCGGTCACGAGCTTAGTGCTGACGGAGTGCGCCCTGTAGAACTACTGGTGGATGCAGTGACGACTTTTCCGCGACCGAAAGACCCTGTGGAAGTGAAGCGATTCGTTCATCTTGCAGGGTATGACCGGAAACTCATCGAGGCCTTTGGATCAATTATGGCCCCTGTGATGAAGTTGCTGAAGAAAGACAATGACTGAGAGTGGACTGAAGCGCAAGAATTCGCGTTTGAACGAGGCAAGGCGGCATTGACATTGAGCCCGCTGCTGATCTACCCGAATTTGAAGTGCCTTTCCGCTTAGTGACAGATGCGAGCAAGGTGGGGCTGGGTGCATGCCTCATCCAGGACCAATGGCGAGGTGGGCAGCCGGTGGCATACGTGAGCAAAGTAAATAGCAGCGCCGAATCCAACTACTCCATCACCGAACTGGAATGCTTAGCGGTCAAAGCTATTCCGTCCCTATTTGTACGGCCGGGCATTTGAAATTATCACCGACCACGCGGCTCTGAAGTGGCTTATGACTCGCCCGAACCTGGCAGGGCGATTGCACAGATGGTCATTAACGCTTCAAGAATACGAGTTCGAAATTGTTTACCGACCTGGCTCGACTAACATTGTAGCTGACGCGCTTTTCCACCGAGACTTTTAAGACACATTTAGGGGTCAAAGTGGCGCGTATATTTGCGACGCCAGCCTCGCGCAGCTCATTGTATGAGCCGAGGCGTGGCGGCCCCGGGAGGATTGGCGGGTTAAAATCCGCGGTGCGGGTTGTCGCTCGGCCTGGCCGAGGGAGCTCGGTGAGCTCGGGTGGGCTGTGCCCTGATGGCGCGCTTGTTGTCGAGCGCGCCGAAGCGCAAATGAACGCACCGCTCATACTGGCTACCTAGCGTGGGAAAACCCGCCCGCCCAGGTACTGCATCCATACAGCCTGTGTGTTGGGCGGAAAACCAAGCACCTGTCTACAATGAATGGTTGCTAGATCCCCTAGCATGCATCTCATCAACGTGATTATGGTCGACCTGCAGAGTGAATGTCCCCTTACCTGTCTCGTGGTAAAACGGATTTCTGCTTGCAGAAAACCACCAATCCCGCGCACCTGCGGCAGTGATGGCAGCGACCGGCTGAAAACGACGACTGCGAGGACGACGACCGAAAGGGCAATGAGCAGCGCCAACGACAACGAGCAGCAGATCAGAAACGGACGACGACTTGCCTATGACGTCCCCGAAACGACACGAGACAGAGACCCCGGGATGAAGCGAGGACAAGACGATAGGTGTAGTACCGACGCACTCTGGGACTACGACGCGGACTGACGGCAGTGAGTTCCCAACGAATGCGCACACGACGACTGGACGCCCCTGGACGAGGCTTGCGAGGAAACGAGCTGAAGCGAAGGCGACAGCAACCCCAGCAACGACGGCGACGACGACGCGCCACGAACGGCAGCATGCACAACAAGCAATGTTGATGACGACGCAAGTGACAGACGCCCCGACGCAGCCCGAGACGGACACGCAGCCCGACGCTGAGATGCAGCCCGACGCCGTGAACAATGACGACGCTGTGAACGGTGGCGACGCTGTTAGCGGTAGACGAAGTGACCCTGCAGCAGACGATGTCGCGGCGATGATCACACAGGACAGACAAACCCGACCGACAGCCGAGACGCCGAGTGAACAAGCAGCCTCGCGACGAATGCGGCCGGACGACGCGACAGAGCACACAGCGAACGATGACGGTGTAATGACTGGCGCGGAAGCCTCGAGACGCAGTAGACTTGGTGGCCGACACGTGACGTGGGCGACCCCGGTGCAGCAGGACGAGAGCCCCACAACGACGACCAAAACGACAGAGACGAAGCGATCGAGAGCAGAGTCAACGAAGCCGACACGACGCACGCAGACCGATGCTGGTGACAGTGCAGTGACACGGACGAAGACCGCCACGACGACGACGGAGCCACGAACGAAGCGAGTAATCGGAGAGGACGGAAAGTGCCATACGCTGGCACTGCCAGGCCAAGCGGCACCGCCCAGCATAGCACCACCGCCCACAACGACGCTTCGAGATGTGAGACGGCTGATGACGACGACTGCGACGAAAGCTGCGACTGCGGCGACCAACCAGCAACCGAAACGATCAACCCCGGCGGGTACCCTGGACGACGACGCAGCACGAAAGCGAACGACGCCACCCCGAAGTGAACGCAGCACGAAGACAGCAGCACCCCCGAGTGTACAACGCCCCGAAGTGACACGTGCTAATGCAGTGAATGACGCCGGCATGGTGGACGACTACGACGATGAACAGGACGAGACCGCGGTAGATGACCCAACGCTGCAACTGACCGACGACGAGATAATTGCTGCGCAGCGGAACAGCAGACTGTTGCAGAAGCTACGAGACGTTGGTATGTACCAAGGTATGAAAGTAGAGCAGACGTTCGGCTTGACGACTATCCAGACGAAACGTGGTCGACGTGTTGTTTTGCCCCAGCACTTTGGGCGGTAGTGTTCAAGCAGTTGCACGGTCGATTTGGGCTGGACATATACGAGAACCACATACGTACGGACGAGTTGCCCAACTGTACTGGTGGCCTGGATTGCAACGCGAAGTGAACAAACGTGGGTGAGAGGTTGCCAAGAGTGTGGTAGTAGAAAAGCTCGACCGCGCGAAGTGATCCCGCCACTACGAAGCATTAGAGGAGGATACGTTGATGATCGATGGGCATTGGACGTAGCTGGTCCTTTTCCTGTGAGCGATGGTGGAGAGCGATATGTGATCGCTGCGCTTGAGTATGTAACGCGGTATGCTGTGGTGAGGAGTGTGACGCAGCATACAGCAAAACGTGTAGCAGACTTCATAATGGAAGACGTTGTGTTACGATTCGGAACGTTCCGAGAATTATTGACGGATGGCGCACCCGAGCTAACGGGCAAAGTCATCGAAGAGCTAGTTGTTTTGCTGCAAGCGAAGCCGATCAACCCAGTACCCTATCGACCCCAGATGATTGGCTTAGTGGAACGATTCCACCGCACGTGGAATGACTGTGTAGCGACGTACATTGCCGACGAGAAGCAGAACGTTGGAGCGCATGAGTGCAGTGCGCGGTGTACGCCTACAATTCCGCCAACCACTCGACAGTCGCCTTGACGCCGAAGGAACTGATTATGGACAGACGACTGCGCCCACCGAACGAGTTGCTGTGACGAACGGAGACGACGGAAGCCGGAACACTAACAGCGTATCACGAACGGTTGCTGAGAGCATTGGCGAGAGGACGTGAATGCGCAGAGCGTTCAAGACAGAAAGAGCAGGAATGACAGGCTCGGTATCATACAGTAACAGGAACGCTATGCCGTGACGCACATTTGACATTGGATACAGAGTGTGGGTCTACAACCCTCCGCGAGGACCAAAGGCCACGAAGTTTGTGCATCAATGGATGGGATCGATGCGCATACTCGAGCCTGCGGGCTACGAAAATTTTGTGTTGCGACGAGAAGATAAGAACGGAGGACCAGAGACGATAATAGCACCTGTGTCGTTCATGGTGAGTTACCACAACCCAACGTCCTTACTGCAACGAGCAGCAGACAACATCACAGCGCAGTTAGAGCATGAAGATGAAGAGATCTTGGGGACGATGACGAGACGACACGAGCGGTTGTTCGAACAGCGACGGCAGCTGGCCATCGTCTCGCGACAACTGGCGGTACGAAACGAAGCCGAGATGCAGTGGCGAGTGAGAGAGCAGCGAGCAACACGCGTGACCGAGTGGTGGAATTACGCAGACGACGTCGACGAAATCGCGCTGGACCGTACGTCCTGAATACCAGCTGCGACCGATCGATGTACAACGGTGGACGGAGGACGACAAACGATGGAGGACGCGAGACGGAAGATGGCAGGCCCGCTGGGTCACAGTTGGCGAGTACGACGAATTGTACAACGCAGGCAGGGTCGTGGAAAACCCTGAATATGAGGAAGTCGTGTAACGAGGTGGCTTGCGTAGCCAAGAGTGACGCCGACGACGACGCAGAGCTGGTTAAAGACGCGCAGACAGACGAGCAGGATCGAGACGACACCAATGAGCGGTCAGCTAACGAAGATGCGTGGGACGAACTGAACGGAGACCGCCGAAAGAAGGACGATAACGGGGACGGGTGCGAAAAGACGAAGACAGCCACGTTGAAGAAGCTGAAGATCGGCCCGGATTACGCAGCATGCCGTTGTGACGACTCAGATGGCCCCGACGACAGAAGAAAGACAAGTATAAGTGAGTTTGTGCCGAAGGACGCCAGCGGAAACAAATCTACGCGAACGACGCAGGCCGAAGCAAACTGGCACAGTACAGTAGTGCACGACGAACGACACGAGGACTCCGGTGGGCGTAGACTAGCCGTGGAGACCCAAACGAACTGAACGAAACGAACTGGTAGCCGACGGACAGACTCGGTCAACGGACTGGGGCTGGACGCTGACTACCGACGGACGCATCTGATCGACGGACTGGGGCGGACGCTGACGACCGACGGACGGACTTGGTCGACGGATCGAGGACGGACGCTGAAAACGAACGAGCTTACGGTGACGGTGATTGGTGCGGTGGACGCATACGGTGGTTCGGCGGGAACATTAGGTGGAGGTCAGCTGTGTCTGTCCAAGTTTGCCGATGGCTGCGCTGTAGCAGGGTGGGCGTAAAACCCGAGTGGCTAGGTGAGCGCCGGTCGAGGGTTTCATTTGCGAACGACTGTGTGTGTGTGCTTGCATTGTGAGCCAGGTAGCTGTAGGTCAGACGAACGATACGAACTGAACGATACGAACGAATGGATAAGAAAATAAAATAGGTTACGCTGCCAGCTGGGCACGCACCGACACGGACAGAGCGAATTGACTCTCCGATGGCCAGACAGACTTTGGAACGCGATCAGCACTGAACGATCGACAGCCCGGCGTGCAGGGCAAGACTTAGAGCACGTTACACATGTAGGCATCACATTTAACCCCTTTCCTACAGCCAGAAAAACTCAACGCGATGGCCGTCGAGGGATTTATTGGAGTGGAGAATTCCCCGTGCACGGGTGGGTCTGAAGTATCATGTTCCTCGTTCCGATAGGAATCGTTGTCATCGCCGGTGCACCACGTGAGCATTGCCGTGTGCGGCATTTGTGATGCATCTGCATTGTAGCATTCGCGTCCACCGGAGCTAGCGGATATGTATTATCGATTGGAGCCAGAGTGCTGTCAGTAGCTCCACCTCCAGACGCGTATGATGCAGCCTCCTCTGCGCGTCTTGCCAGGTCCATCAACGGAGACAGCACGATCCCATCACAGCACACTCCGTGACCAAACGTACTAGAAAAGCAATACTTGTTATTCGCCGCATCAAAGTCTTCTACCGTATGAACATGATTCTAGCGTTTTGCTCTCGCTAGTCACGTCACGTCCTGATCTGTGCAAATAATAAGAAAGGCACGTGGAGACAAGTCGACACAAAGGTAAGACAGTCCGTACGTAGAATTGTATCACCTTGCGCATTTGCTGTTGTCGGTTGTGAGCAGATCGTCTCGTGGACGATTGGGTCTGTAAAGGTAAATGTGTGTTGGGGAGTCGTTGCAAGGCCACGAGTTTCGCCTCGTAAATACCCCCCACTATTTTTTTTGCTCGGAATGTTGCGTATGCCGAATGCCGAGGACACATTCCACAGACAGATTACCACTCGCTGCACCTAGCAGCGCAGAATCGGGCTTGCAGGCTCCGTCAGTGGCTTGGTACAGTATCATACTTCGGTTTTGTCGTGTCCAGCATAGCTCCGTCCATCTCCTTGTTCATCTGCATCCACGTGCGCGTCGTTGTTGCCTCTCTCTTCCCCGTAACTGGCCGCCAACGAGCGTGTACAGGGCTCCTCCCTCTCCTTCTCGTCCGACGCCAATTCCGCGCCCTTTTCGCGGTTTTTCTCAGGCATCGCCCGCTCCACCACCGCCGCTAAGGGTGAGGCTTTAGACGTCGCGTTAGATGACGAGAGAAAGCCGTCCGTATTGTTGACGTAGCGCCGCGCCAGCGTTGCCATAGCGAGAAAAGGATTTTACGGCTTTCCTTGTATCTATCTATCTTGCTTCCAGTTATTAGTTTCTCAATGATGGCGATCAAGTGAGGCATAAATAATTTATTTCATTGCATCTCAGGAGTGGAGTGGTGGGTCGAGAGGACGGCAAAACTCAGCTCGGCTGAGCTGCCAGCAGGGCTCCCGAACATTGTATTGCGGACTAGTTGCCAAGGCTAATGAAAGTACATAACTTATCAATGCAAGTTGTCCCAAGCAATAAGTAATTGCGTTGCCAAGTGTCAGTAAATAAGTAACTCCAATTTATGTACAAAGTAAGATACTTGAGCAATTCGGTTCAAACCATCCACAGTGCGCACGTCCCAGTACGTTCTGTTCACACATAAGAACGGAATCATTTCCAGGGTGTAAGGACTGAGCGAATGACGCTCGTGGCCGAACGTAATTCGGGCCAAACAGAAACCTTCTCCACCAATGAAAGGCGGTGAATCGAAAAGTCGTTGTAAAGGCTGGCAATGGAGCGATTCCCGCAGACTTTTAGATCGTCCCAAATCCTAGATTTTACCCTACACCTCACATAATCGGTGCATTCGGTGCAGCCCTCTCGCTCAGGGATGGCGTCGATCCTAAATCTGTGCAAGCCCCCAAGCACAGATCTAGGATCGACGCCGCCTGTCCTAAACTCATGATATCTTATAAATAAACTGTATAAACCTATGTTTACCACCACTTCACCCCAGGAGCACTTCCACATTGTTTCCGCGCCCGACACCGGACGCACTGCAGATCCGTCTCGTGCCCAAGAAACGGACGACCATGCCCAGTCGGAAAGAGTGCTTTTCTGAAGGGTATTATACCGATGATATTAATTCAAAGTTTCTCAACAATAAGTGAAGCACCTAACCAGTACAGTAGTCACCGCAATTAGTCTGCGTTCAATATTAGTCTCACACGGAAAATAGTCTCACTTTGATTTAGTGTGACTAATTGTTGTGAATATGAAAAATCAATGATCAAAAATAGTCTGTGCTAGGGTGTACATCTGGTGCAGCGGGATGGGTCCGACCCTGTCATTCGGCTGACCTGGGTTCGAGCCCCCTTCGTGCAGTTAGCCGTGTCGGTGGCTCCGACAACACATGGACTGGTCAGGGTCAGCCACGATTTGTGGTGCATATGGTATATTAATATCAACGGTGGCTGCGTCGAATACGAAGGTTTTACTTTTACGTGGTATGTTTTATTAAAAATAACTGACATAGCCACATATTTTAGAGTAATTATATATTTGACCTGCACTTGCAGTCTTTGCCAGCCAAAAGCCAAACCATTCATTTCCTGTTTGCCACCGCGCCACGAAGACCTCCTGCACTACAAATAGCTCATTCAATGAGTGTGAACACCGAACTGTCGAAAAGTCCATGCGGTGGCTGTGGCGAGCTTGTTGGTACAGTCCACACCTGTCCACAGTGCTCGGTTAGCATGCACCCTTTTGCGGAACTCCAGTCGGACCCGAAGGTTTTGGGCAACCCATCATGTGCCCGAGCTGTGACTGCCGCGACGTCAAGGAGATGTCCAGTGCCTCGCCGATTGTCGCGGCTTTTGCGAAGGCGTCGAGATGCAGTGCTACAGGCTCGGAACTGAGCCCGTCAATTGAGACCTCTTCCTCTGCTGACTCATCGAGCAAAGAAGAGTCGGAGAAGAGTGTTCCGCCTTCAGCAGACGCTTGTTTACAAGAAACTGCAAGCTCCCGTCGATCGACACAAATCGTCAGCACGGTTAAGCAGCGGGTCAAAGTGGTGCAGTGGTTGGTCGAGATGGAGAAACGTGGAGGCATTAAAGGGTTATTTACTCGAGCTGTTGACGAGTTCCCTGAGGTCGCAATCGCGCAATACCAACCTCGCGAAAGCCACATCATGGTGGAAACAGAGGGAGAGGATCCTGAATCTGCCTAAAGGTGCACGTGAGCTATCAGCTAGGCGACACGATGGTCGTATGCGGGCTCATAAGAAGGCTCTTACGGGGCGCGGAAGACGACGAAGTCAATGGGTGTCGTGGCTGTACGATGAGTTGCCGGATGAATTTGATCGCCTGCGGAAGCTAGGGCTGAAGTTTGACGCGTCGCTTCTGCGCCAACTGGCGCTGCGAATTCTGAAGACAAGTACAGGTCCCTATACAATCTCGTCAATCGACCAAAATGGAGCTTTGCTTGGCAAAAGATCACCGCGAGATGGATCAGACATTCATGGAGGCGCATCAGATCGTCTTCCGCACACACAGCGGCAAGAAGCAAATCAGCCCAGAGAAACAAGCAGCAATCGAACGTGAAGTTGCCACTCATCTCGGCCAGCTGAAGCGTGGATTCGAGTCCGGCGTGCTCAACGAGGATGTCATTGAGAACATTGATGAGACCCACTTCGTTGTGGATTTCGACAATGGCAAAACGCTTGGGTTCGTCGGCGAAAAAAACATTAAGTATGCTGTTGTGGTGTCTGGTGGGGAGGGGATGACAATGGTGGTCAGGATCTCCGGCGGAGCGAGTGGCAGACTTCATCCACCGATGATAATTTTCCAGAACACTTCAAGCAGCTATCCAATTCGTGGCGTTCCAGACAAGACTCCAGGAGTCTGCTACAGGACGGGTCCTAAGGGGTGGATGAGTAAGCGCTTGTTTCGAGTGTACCTGGGGGAGCATAGAGCGATGAACGCGGATCGCTTAGGACGAGAAAAGTCGACATTTCTCGACAACTGTTCATCCCACCTAGATGAAGATGAGTGCCAGGACGAGCTCAAAAACTGAATGCGCGTCTCGTGTACTTCCCACCTAACGCGACTGATCTCTGTCAACCTGCTGACTCCTTCGTTATAGCAAAAATTAAGGATGTGTGGCGTCTCAAATGGAACCAGAAGAAAATCGAGTTGATTGAAGGACACGAGTGGCAGAACGAGAAGCGCAAGGATGGGTCCTGGTCTGGTAAACTGAAGAACCCTGGCAAGAAATTTTTCTTGTCACTGGCAGCCGACTGCGTTCGTGAGGTGAACGCTTACCGCGACGAGAACGGTATCAACTACGCAAGAAAAGCAATGATTAGATGTGGGCTTTCGTTGGGTGTTGACGGGACATGGAAGACAGGTCAGCTATTTCCTCACCTCCAGGCTATCATACGTAAGTATCCGGACGATTTTGACGGCGGAGACGTGGTAGGACGTGGTGCAGCCAGCAGTGCAAGTGATGATGACGGTGGTGCTGCGACTAATGACACTGGCGGTGGTGTTGGGGACAACACTGTTGTGTAGGGGATAACAAAAGTAGTATCAGTGATACTAATTTTACCATACATAATATAGTATGCGTTCATAAATAGTATCACTCACACTAAATCCCGTAGATAAAAATATTAAGCCTCACATAAATTACTATACGTGATACTAATTGCGGTGACTACTGTAGTTAAAATAGTATGAACGCGTTGCCATTTCTTAGAAACACCTTCCGTAGCGTGAATATCAGCTCAACTCATATCAATTCTGTCCTCCTAGACGCACAACGCCCAGCGCGGTAAGAGAATCAGCACGAGGCTGCCACTTTCCGAATTGCTCGTCGATGCGGAACTGAATGCGAATTGGTGGACTGCCTAAACCTAAATTTAGGACAGTGTCGTAAATTTGGGTTTAGGACGACCCAAACGCCTATAAAGTACTGGAGGTATGAACAAAAATACAATATTTTATTGTAGGTTGGGCTTCTAAAAATAGAATAATTCCGCTCTGGTATTGCATTGTATTTTCAATATTTTTTTTTCGGGAGCCTTAGCTGCCCTTAACTTAGCCTTTTCTTTCTCACCATCAGAAAATGAAACCTTCCTCTTTGACTGCGACATCTTAGCCGACCACAGCCATGCAGGTCGGTGCAGTATCAATCAATCAACGCAACCTGATTGGTTGTGTTACAGAAAGAGAGAGAGAGAGTTCATTTCGGAATTTGCGCTCTTGGGGACTATGGTTAAGAACGTCTGGTTCCGGTTGGTGGACTCGGTGGGGACGCCACTCGCGACACCTGACATGGTGGAGTTGGTCCAGGATCATCCGGACGCTGTGGACCTTCGGGTGGCGGTGAAGGAACGAGATCATGAAAGTCATCTCATGGGAATTTCTCCAGCCGACCTGGTCGTTTACGAGAGCGCTGCGGCGTTGGAAAAGAACACCCCTCTGTCAGAGGATGATGCCATTGGAGTGCGTGGCGGAGCCAAGGAAAGTGCCGTTGTCGTGAAAGCGCCGTGGAGGAAAGTCTGGTACAAGTTGGTGGGCGAGGGGAATCCGACGCACCGGTCAATACGGTGCGACTCCGTAGTGGTGCCGACAACGTACCAGGACTCCGAAATGCAGTTTTCGAGCAATGCCAATTCAGCCTACCGGGCCGCACTGTTCTTGACCTGAACGTTTACGAGAACATCGAGTCGTACGGCATGGAACCGAAGGGGGTAACTGTGAACGGTGCGTCGCCCATCTCAGCGCTTGGCCGAACAGACAAGGAAGCGAACGTCGTGGAAGTGGCTCAAGCCCGACGCTTTCCAACCACAACGCTACCAGCAACGGAGATATTGGTGTCGGCGGGTGATTTCGCAGCGGAATGTTGCTCGCTGCAGGCATGGGAAGCTGACACTGTGCACGAGATTCCCCAGATCGCGCGGTTTCTGAGCAGCCTGGGTGGATGCACGAGTAAAGTATACTGGAGAGACGAAGCAGGTTGCGGCTTTGCTACTTCGCGACTGGTTTGGAAAGGTTGAATCCAGCAGCCTTAACTCGCCCATAGACTTGACGAGTATCGTCATGGGGTCACCGGGCATCGGCAAGTCGACGTTGTTGTGTCTGATGGCATTCTATCTCGTTTTGGGGCGCAACAAGAATGTATTGGTGTATCGAAAGCTAGCAGGAGAACTGCCTCCTCTACATGGCCGTTTCTAAGGTGCGGTTGTCATCCAGTACGTCGAAGAGTGGATCACTGTCAATATCAGCATCTTCAGATTGATCGGAGCTCGACTCATTTGTCTTGAATTGGGAGTACAAATGATTGCTTTCCTTATAAAACGCAAAGGTCTCTGCAACCATCGTACGACGATTTTAATCCTTTTGCGCACTTTTGTCACTTGTTCGTCCGTAAAGTCACCAACCAGCGCAACTCGAAAGCCTTCCAACTCATCAATCGACCTCGGGAGCAATGTCACGAGGGTGGCGGCGTCGCATCAAACACAACATAATGCGATCGGATACATCGGTGTCGCCCACCACGCATAACCCTCGTCCTTGAGCACACGGTGACAAGTTGCGTCATCATTCGCTCGGGGATTGTCATGTTATTCAACTTCTGACCCAAGTCGCTGGAAAATCTTCCAACGAAAAATCCATTAGCGATCACAAATTTGGGCATTTTCTTCTGTTTCACAGAGCGATCACACTCATGGCAAACCATTTCCACCATCGACGATGATAGTTGTTATCTTCGTATGTGCGCAGCGCTGTCGGGGAGAGGATAATGCCTGAAAGTTCTCGGGCCATCGTGGAGCAATCGTACTGAGAAATCAGTATTTCAGGAATATCAGGAATATCCCTACCAGCAATATTCAACGCCCACCTAAGCCTGCTTATATACCTGGAATCTTCATCATCAAAACGAACTGCTTCACACCTTGGCACGGTTCGGTCACAGTCTAAGCACACGCTCTCGTCCAACATGTTAGCCCCAAGTGCCTCTCGTAACCGAGCCAATACTGCGTTTCGTGTTTCGTCCGACACAGGATTAGGTTTTGGACTCTTCTTAACAGAATCATCACTATTGTCCGTACCGTTGTTCCCACATGATGTACTCGAACGTTTCTTGTTTCTGTAATTTTCACTATTTCGACACCAGCGTTTACGTACAAGATCCCGTTGCTCCTTTGCATCACCGCTGGTGTTTTTTCTTCGGCATCCGCACTTGGCTGTATCGTGCGTTTACGAGCTCGATATTTGGTAGTTCTGTGACGCCATATTTTCTTTGGTGCTCGATTACGGATGGAGTTGCCTGGACGGATGCATAGTCACTGTTGCTGGTCTTTTCTTCGGCATCCACACTTGGTTGCTTCGCGCGTTTACGAGCTCTATAGTTTGCTGAATTTTGGCGCCACATTTCTCTTTGGTGCTTGATTATAGATGGCGTTGCCTGGACCGATACATAGTCACTGCTGCTGGTCTTTTCTTCGGTATCCACGCTTTGCTGACTCGCGCGTTTACGAGCTCGATCGCTCGCCTAATCTCGCCATATTTTTCGTTGGTGATCGATTCCAGATGGAGTTGCCTGGGGGATGCGCTGTCAGCGCTGTTAGTCTTTTCTTCAGCATCCGCGCTTTGTAGTACAGATGCGCTCGATCGTGAAATGCCACTGTTTTGGTGGCATGTTGAATGCGATCGCGTAGTAGCTAAATGATTAGGAAATTCCGTTTTGTCAATTTCATCACGAGAATAACAATGAACACCATCGCAATCAATACTAGTAGATATTTGAGATAGAGCATCAAATGGGGGTGTGAGACGTAGTGCCGCAGAGTTGTTTAGGGCCGCTGTTGTGTTAAAGGTTTCTGAATTTTCTGCAGCACATCCATGGTCGCCATTAATAATCACATTGCAACTGAGTCAGGCATCACCAGCACCACTGCCACCTGCAGTAGTATTTGATTCACTTATCTTGTCCCCGTCACCTGCCCTCTCTCCCCGATTCACCTCGCGCTCTCCGCTTCGATCCATCAATTGTTGTCTGGAGCGGAAACGGACAAATGAAGAATGCCACATGCCACAGTGACACAGCAACAGTCGGAGCATGATGATGGACCATAGCACACGCCAGATTTAAATAATGAAGTCGAAAATTCGCAATTAGACTACGAGTTCGAATTGGTAGCTTTCGAGGGTCTTTTAGTACTTCAAGTAAGATTGGAATTAAAAGAAACCAACAATAACAAGGATATATTGTATACAATCAGGTCAAAGTGAGTTTGTTACGAGCTTAATGACATGTTTGATATAAACGAAGAAGTAAGTGAGCTCGTACAGCGGCTCCAGAAAGTCACCGCCCAGGCAACTTCAACGTACATGTGCGACGATAGCTCCATAACCAACCATCATCTGACCAAACTGAGCACACTGTCGAATGCGCAAGCGAACCCGCTGGCGAAACAATGCCGCCAATCAAACGTATGTGCGCTAGCATTCCGCCAATAAGCATTAAACCAAAACAAGGTGCAAATATAGTGAGCGCCCACCGACCGCTCTCTTGACAATTATACTAGAAGTTGTATGTCATTAGGATTGTAGCCACATTGTTGCACTTACTCAACCTGCCGTTTGGCGCAGACTGAGGCAATGGCGCGAAACATGAAGGAGAAGGCTGTCTAGCAAGTTCATTCTCGCATTTGCCAGCTCACCAGCACCCGGTCTTCCGCCATGGCCCCTGTCCGTCGTCAGCACTCGCACCAAATTCGTTGTCTCTGTGTCAGCAAGTGGAAGAAGGGCTACAGCTTCTCGAAAATTTCCAGCGAAGTTGGAGTTCCTCGGACATCTGTGCGAGACATCGTCGCTCACTACAAGCAGAATGGGCACTGCGTAGTCACCACACGACAAGGCCGTCCTCGTCATACGTCTACTCGCAAGGATCGCCGCGTCATCCGCGCGACCGAAGCTAATCGCTTTGTCAGCGCTGCCGTGCTTGCGTCTACTGTATCCAAGGAGCTTGGGCGCACGATCTCGCCGCAGGTTATCCGCAACCGACTAATTAATGTCGGGCTCAATGGTCGCTCTGCTAGAAAGAAGCCATATCTCTCGAATAAACACCGCAAGCAGCGACTGGCGTATGATAAGCGTCTCGCCGATCTCGAGGAAGACGACTGGAAGAAAGTGCTTTTCACGGGCGAGTCTTCCGTAGAACTTCACGGTACCACTGGACGTGTCTACGTGTGGCGCCGTACACACGAGGCGTTCAACGACAAGTGTGTTGTACCCACGTTCAAGTCCAGCCGTAAGTCGCTCACGGTCTGGTGTTCCATCAGCGCGGACGGTGTGGGTACAATGCACTTCTGCGAGAAGTCTGTGGACGGTGAGTACTACAGACACGTGCTGCAACAAGAAATCCCAATCACGCACCAACTCCTTGGGCTCCCTTGCCCTACTGACTTTGTTCAGGACAATGCTCCTGCTCACCGAGCCAAAACGACCTTGTAGTACCTGAAGACCCTGAAGCTAAAAGACCTACGTCATCCTGCGCAGAGTCCTGACCTCAACCCAATCGAAAATGTTTGGGCCATCATGAAGAGCGAGCTGAACCGCCGACCCGCGACCTCAATCAAGGATCTAAAGGTGAAGTTGCTCGATATTTGGTCCAGCATCGATGATCAAGTGATCCGTAGGTGCGTGCTGTCAATGCCAGCTCAACTAGATGCTGTCATTGCCAGCAAGGACGGACACACCAAGTACTGATTTGACTTACTTTTAGTATGGGGTTGGTGCTGGGCGATGACTTTTTATCACCGTCTTTTGAGAATTTTTGCAGTCTTTCACTGATAAGAAATAAAGCGTAACCGCTATAGCTATGAGTGCTAGTTGTTGTTGTAGCTGTTGTTTCGCTGCTTCCGCTCGTGGAAGTCTGGTCTCAAAATGTCTACTGGTGACTGAGTAGTGTCCACATATGTAGGTACATTGCTTGGTGGGCGGTGACTTTCTGGAGCCGCTGTAGATGAACTTTTTCTCGTGGATTGACAGTGCTAGCGCATGAGAACGCTAGTTGTTTATCCTTCTCATGGACGCAGCAACGATGTCGTACAAATTGATCGTCACTTGCGGCTCGACTCCTCGAAATATGGTGGGCTGAGTGCAGTTCTTGATCTTGATGATGCTACCATCAGCAGGTAGCACAAAGTCGGGAATTTCATCCGCTTGAAATAGCGTCGCTGTCAGCAAGATAGCATTCACAAGGACTGCCTTCGTATCGTTGTCATCTTTGAAAAGCTGTAAAAGGGAACATGGTACAGTTAGGCTTTACTATCGAAACAAAGAGCATACACTAGTTCCACACAACCTGATGAAGTTCTTCCACGGTTTCGTCGGACGCTGCTTTGATCAAATGAACTTTGATCATGTCCGCTTTGCCGAAATTGTGGCGGGAGGTAAAGACAACTCGCATGCGAATCACAGCATTGAGCGTGTACGCTCTCCCATTTTGCTGTATTTTGTCCTTGACATATGTCCATGATGCAAACCACTTCGTTAGATGACCATTCTCAAAAATAGCAGGGCATGATCAGGCACCTGCAACTGTCTCTAGGACAGGTGTTTTAGTCGACAGTGTTCCAAACTTCAGAAATTCACGCATTTGCTCACACGGCGTCAACGGCTTAGCTTGCTGGTCTTTATTTCGGCTTCTGATGATTTAAGTACCAAACGCATAAACACAATAAATATAAACATGTTAGTCACAGTCACAGTAACTTAAATGTGCTTGGCGTTCGTTATTTGAATTGCCTTTCACGAATTGCTTCTTCGCGGTATCTTGGTCCTCGAGGCTAGTCGTCAATTCTCGATCCCGCTTTGACTTTCCGCCCATCGTGCGAAATGACGGCTGAAGCAAGCTGACACCTGCTTTCGAGTAATCGGCAAACGCCAACTTAGCAACATGTCAATCAATACACTACTCCTGCACACTAACATCATGTACAAGCGTGTCGAACGCCTCCCACCGCAAAGCTACCAATCGATGTGCTCGGACACTCGTAAAATATTGTACTGTGCATCCCGCTTGAAGTATATGCCGCCATCTCGAACGCGAAGCCACTAGACGTCTTAGTAGCAGGCACAACATTCATTTCGCACGCACGCAGACACTTGTAAATTTCTGTCCTGTACATTCACCTTGAAGCCCACAGTGCCTTCTAGAAGTGTAACCACTGGATGTCTTCACAGCATCAAATCTCGCCGCGCTCGGACACTCGTAAAATACTGTCCTGTGCATCCCAGTTGAAGTCCATTCCTCCAGCTCCATCTGGAAGCGAAGCTATTAGACACAGGCATATCATCCAATTTCGCGCAGACACTCGTAAAATACTGTCCTGTGCATCCCACCTGAAGCCCACTCCGCCCAATCAACGCGAAGCCACTGAAACGTTTCACCCTACTGAGACGGGACAGTTTTGGTGGAGCGTCTTGCTCATCCTACATGAGCAATAAACCCCGTTTATTCGTGCACACAAGTTATACCGGGACACTTTCGACAATGTGGCCTGCGCATCCTATTTGGGCGCGAATATCTGCATCAGCAAGCGTCGACGCATAACACACTTTTGGCAAACTGTCCGCCCATCATACTAGTGCCAGAACCTAGTCAGGCGCTTCTAGAAAACGAACATGGTGCTTGTCGCTAGTCACTAGTGTCATCATCCATGGCTGATATCCATTCCATTGCTTAAAAACACAAGTATGATATTCCTACGTATAGAGTACCTGTAGCATGCGCGAAAATGTGCGAATACCAACATCGACTGTCACTTCCATTCTCGAACTTGCGTGGTTCCTGGCAATACGGCCGATCCAGAAGTTGAGTTCCGAAGGCCTCGCTCTTTGCGTGGTGTTATTGGTGACGACGCCGCAAACGCCCTCCGTATCATCGCCCGTCGGTCACACCTACCGTGGGCTGCTGAGGATCCCACAAACCTCGATATGCGTCGCTACTTCGCAATTGTTAAAGCTATACCAGCCAAGCTGCTAACGCTAATGCTCGAGCGCTACTTCCGCACCTTTTTCATGATGTGGATTCAGCAACGATTGAGTGGCGTTATCTCAAGTCGTACGCGGGTGCGCCTGATCAGCCAATTCACCGAAGCTTCGAGGTTCGAAGACACTCTGTGAACCCGATGGATACTACGGCACTCCCGTTATCGTGCCTGATTGCCACTCAAGACGACACTGTGGTCTATGGCTATGGATGAAATGGCCAGGTCGCCTTTTAGACTGACAAAGTCAAAATTCTCATGCGAAAGGGAGACATACTGTTTATGCGAGGTGACTTCATTCATTCACGCGCGGGGTATACATGGAACAATCTCTGTGCGCACTCCTATCTTGGTCGGACATACACCCCCTCAATTTCGCGGCCAGCTGATCCCGCTCTACGATAACAAGCGTCGCGTGGATACGGATGACTGTTCCTGCTACGTGTGGGGGTGTCAATATGAGGGCAGAAACACCCGGGCGCTTAGCAAGCACCTCAGCAGCTATCAAAACTTCGTCACACAGAGCCCCTAACGAGAGAACCCGACTACGATCCCAGTGACGCCGCTGCAGAAGCTGAAATTGTCGACTTGACGTGGCCACTGGAAAACGGATTTACGTTGGCTATCAAGGTCATGATCGCTAACATCAACAATGTTGTCAGCACGATTCAGCCTGCGGGTACGGCCAGTCGCTGTGCGACAACATTGATGGCCTCACAAGTTCCGTGGAGGACGATGCGGAGGACGTCGAAATGGAGATTATAATTGCTACTGATAGTGACTCAGAAACTGAACTGGAGAGCGTTTCGTCTCCTTCGGATGGCTGTACTTCGTTCGCTCCTAATATGCTATGAGATATTCAACTAGCACTCGTTCCAGCCGAGTGCTACCTTGGCGGTAGCAAACCCGTGCCAGTAGTAAAAATACTTAGCAGCAGGGCACAACATTTGCTGATTGTCTTTTTCTTGCAGCTCACGTATCAACGCGTGCTAGTAGCAAACATACTTCGCAGGGCACAACACTCGCTAATTGCTTTTTTCTTGTAGCTCACGTATCAATTACGAACTAGCTGTTATCGACCAGATTCTGAATTCGGAATATCGTCTCACAGGCAAAATTGATGACTATACTGCTAATTACGATCTTTCATGAAAAGAAAACACTATTTTGACTCGATAAACAAAAAATGTATTTTTTAATTTGACGTTTGCAGGTAGTAGTTAATTGATTGCTTTTAATTCCTTAAGTAGACGTGAGCATTTTTCTTTAACGAACTAATTGTTGCGTAACCAATCGAGGTATTTAGGATCGACTTTCTTAATATTATCTAGAGTTTTAGTCTTATGGCGACCCCAGGTCAGCGTGTATTCATCAGTTTCTTCTTTACTATCCGCGAACGTAGTCGCGAGAAATTATTTAATCTCATCGCTCGCATTTAAACTTGGTTGTTTGCTCATCCATCGACAGTAACTTGGATCGATGGCATAAACCTCTTCGATCGTCTTGTCCTTAAATTTACCAAATGTTAGTGTTGTCATTGTTGTTATCTATATACTATAGGAGGTAGAGTAAACTGATTAAAAAAATTAATTTGAGTTCGCTTAAGATGAATCACTTTCTAAATTCTGATCTTGATATTTAAAATCATTACTAAATGATGTTGTCAGATTTGTATGTAAGATTTTTCGGCGACATTCTTTCTATAATCATTGCTATGAATATTAGTTGATTGTTGGGGGTTTAAATTCCTTCAGATTAAAAGAAAATTAAACTACGTCTAGAGGCGTCTCATTAATATCTTCTGTTTCTAATTCTTACAATTAAAAATGGGTTACATGCTTGTTTCATACTGTTTTAATCACTTGACATGGGTAAAACGGAACCGCCCCAATGGTTGGTTCGATGACTTGCTGCTATGGTCCGTGCCACATGTGAGCTAACTTCCTGGCGTAACCTTGGCGCACTTTGTCCAGATATAGTCATACTTGCGATCCCATCGTGATCCCGTGTGGCTCGACTCCTTCATTGTGCTGGTCGGTTCGCTCGCGGATCGCAACCCGCAGCGCCTCGTTGACTTGCTCTCTTGCACGCTGATACTGCTGTTGGATGTGATATCTCCACCTCCTTAGTTCGCTATCGCGGTGCCGCGTAGACCCCATCGGAACGGTAGCTTCCAGCGTCGATCGTGGATCCCATCCTTGCACCAAGTAGAAGGGCGTGTCACCGCGCACTCGTTCTTTGGCAGAGTTCAGTGCGAAGGTCAGTCTTTCCGCATAATCATCCCAGTCCCGCTGGCTGACACCTGAGACATACTATTACATCTTTACCGCGCGTGTCAACGTCTGCAACATCCGTTCTGCACTCCCATTGGCTTGAGGACGATAGTCCATCGTCGCACGCTGCTTTTGTCGCACGATCTTGTTGAATGCGCGGAAAAAGTCAGCCATGAATCCAGGTTCCCGATCATGCCGGATAACTTCGCTTGCGCCAAATCGGCGAAACACACACTCTTCGTAATTCTCCGCCACGGTCTGAGCCTCTCGCAACGAGCTCGCCCTCGCAACCACGTAACCCGTGAACAGGTCAGTCCAGATAAGGAGCTCCTTGTTGCCCTTGTACAATACTGGGAGTGACGTAATGTGATCCATTGCGATAACTTGAAACGGATAGGTGGCCCGGATGTTTCCAGGCGACTCCCCATGAAGTCGCGGATGACCCTTCCCAGTCTCGCAGTCCGTACACTCGCCGACAAAGCGCTGCACACTTCGGAACAATCCTCTCCAGTGAAAGTGCGCTCGAAGCCTCTGGTAAGTTCTGCCGATGCCTTGATGACCACCTTCCAAACTCACGTGGTAATGATCCAGGAAGTCCCGTTGAAGCGTCTCCGGAACGACTAGCTTCGCGACGGAGTCTCGATCAGCGTCGGCCTTCCTGGACGTCGTTGGACAGTAGAAGAGCAGATCGTTCTCGTCGACTTCGTAGTCTGCAGCGATGTTGCCGCAAGACTGAGCCTCCGCGAACGTCAGATTGATCAGGTCACCCTGCAGGTAAGCCTTCAGATCGGTGATCCACTTTTCCTCGTTCTGTGCTCGAAGGATTCGCTCACCTCTTATCTGCTGCACAATCGCTTCCTGTAGAACTTCAGGCTGACCGCGTATTCGACTCTGCGATCGGGTCACAGCAGTCACGACGACGACAGGGCTCCCATCGACCGGTACCAGCAGCTCGTTCAGGCGGTTAAGAGTTATCAAGTCCTGGCGATCTTCCTCTGAGGTAACGATCCTGCCTTCTTCCTGGTGCAATGCCGTATTAGCTAACCGATCGGCACTCTGGTTCCACGCTCGCTTCATATGAAGGAATTCATGCTTCGGCCCCGACAGCAATTGGTCCATCGCCTTTTTGTGTAGCAGCACCGGGCCCGGTGCCTTGCCCTCGATCTCTCCCCGCATCTGTCTTACGACCAGGTTGGAATCTCCACAGATGACGAGGCGCCCCTTGTTCATACTAGACAGCAGATCGAAACCGAGTAACAGGCCACTGTATTCGGCCTCATTCACAGTCAAGTTGGCGCTATAATTCGATGCTGCTGCGATGATCGTCCACTCCGGTAATTTCCATACGATTGCGCTGAAGGCACCGCCACCACGTTTGACACGTGCCGATCCGTCAAAATTAAGTACTAACAATTCTTCGTCTGGTCCGACCGTAGGTGGCAACGTGGTGATCACTTGGCGTAGTTGTTTCCTGGGAGCGATCATCGTCAGGATCGAGTCGACGTTCTCGCGAGGCGTGATGCTGGCAGCAATTGTACCCAAGATCTCGTCCTCGCCTCTGGTACATCTCACGATTTCCAGCGTCTACGGCGACAGCAGAGCGGCCCAGTTACCCAACCGGCCTTGCCGACCTGCCGAGTTTACTAGCCATCCGAGCGTTGAGTGTCGCGTCGGGACCTTGTTCGGCCTTCCTACCAGCAAAGTGTGGCAGACGTCCAAGGTTCTCAGAAGTGGCAGCACTTCCTTCTGCACTATCCCATAGTTGAGCTCGTTCGATCGCAAGGTCCGGCTGGTGAACGTCACTGGCAGATATACGCCGTCATGTTTCTGTACAAGTGCTGCTGAGATCGCTCACTGACTCGCATACACCACGATGACCGGCACGCGATCAGGATCGAAGTGCTTCAGCACAGGAGTGTTGGCAATCTTGTTCTTCAGCATGTCGAACGCCACCTGAGCTCGGGACCATTTGTCACTTTCATCGTTCAGTGGACCGTCGCCCCTAGTCTCAGCATCAGCTGACTTGGATCGGGTTCTGCGGGCATTCTCATGGAAATCCACTTCGCGCAGTTCATACAAGATTCCGGCATAAACCGCGAAGTCTATAATGTACCGGCTGTAGTAATTTAGGCTGCCAAGAAACGACTGCATCATCGATCGCAGCGCACATGGTAACGGAAGATTGACGATCGACTCCAGATCCTTCGGGTGAGCTTGAGACAACCACATTCCTACTCGTGTGTCTCGATGCAGGATTAACGTCTGGTTACTGATGTTTGTCAATTGCATATACTGAGACTTCCTGGACCCTTGACCACAGTTGGCACCAGATGTTCTCCTCGCGTGACCCAAAACGTTTGATGATCTGCCACTCTCCCGTGTAACGGCACTTCGACCAAGCTTGCAACTGGAACTTCGAGATGCTGATCCAGCGTTACTATCATGGCGTTCGCGTCGAACAACTGGCGATGCCCTGATAGCTGGACCCGCATTACGTCTGGCAGGCAAACCGATCCATCGGCAAGATCAAGGCAGACGCCAGCAGGGACCATAAAGTCCATGTCGATGATCGCATCCAGACCGACCTGAGGCCCAATCCACACGTCAAAAAGTACACCAGCGATCCAGCCAGTGTGATCTTGATCCTGGCCCGTCCCACTGCGACATACGAGTTTTCTCCAATTCCAACGCATTCCTGCACCTGACTCTCGTCAACGTGGCACCCAACCTTACGAGCAAAGGCGGTATCCAGAATGGACACCTCGGTACCGGAGTCAAGAAGCAGGTTCGCTTTTGCATTGTTGATCTTTCCCACCACTTTGGCTTGCTTGAACCACTTACCGGGTGCGTGATATTTCCAATAGCCACGCGACTATCCTGGCAGCAGATCCAAAGCCATGGTGATGTCCGATCTCGAGTACTCGTCGACACGTCGATAACTTGACACGATCGCGGTACGTTCCCCATGAATGTCATATGTATTGTCGGGCGAGTTCATCATCTTACTAACTCTCGATCCCGACTGCTTTTCGATATATGCAAAGATGCAGAGCTCAGAACGCTCGGCCCGTACCGGATTCCATCCCGGCGAGCGTCCTAGTTTAACATCTTCTCAGCTCTAGCAGGTAACATGCCTGCATGCTTCTGGGGTTGTACCATTGGTGGATCATGTTGTAGAACCCCTCCATCGGGCACTTCCCGACGTCGTGGAGTTTCCCACAGCCGCGGCACACGAAGAGGCAGCGATCTGACGGATGTCCTTGATTGCCGCACTTCTGACAGGTCAAGCGTTTCCAGCAGCCCAAGTCATTGTGCTTCGTCGATCCACAGTGAGAGCACCGAGTGGTCGACGCCCCCATGTTTTGCGATTCAGCGCGTTGATCTGAGGTGTGATCTTTCTGCTTGACGATGGTATCAGCGGTGGCCAGGAACATTCGGCGCAGATCGCCTTCGCCGTCTGATCCACTTGTCTTTGCTTCCGACCACTGCTTTCGGTGGACGCGCGAATTGCGCGCATAGCTTTCGCTTTGGAAGATCGGGTTGGCGTCGTCGAGGATTTATGGCGAAACTTGCTCGAGCTAAATGCAGTTTTCCCTTGACGCTTCTTAGCACGCAGACGAGCGCGCAGAGTTCCTTCAAGGTCATCAGCGTCGGCCAGGCGGAGCGGTGCCAGCTGATCAGCAAGGTCACGATCATCCAAGGTTTTAATATAGTGTTCCACATGCTCGCGGCGGACCGACGCTGGGCCGTACTTCACCTTCAGTTTGGCACGCATCGCGGCGACGTTCAAGCGATAGAGGAAATCCAAGAGCGACTCCTCGGTCTTCTTCCGCGCGTGGTATTATTGTCTCGCGACAGATACTCCACGACCGCAGTATTGGACCTGGAACGCGTGGATGACATCCTTCCAAGAGCTCCGCGTTGTGCGTCCCAGCTGCCGATACCATTTGCAGGCTGATCCCCGAACACCAGACACTTCTCGGCATCTGGAGCTTGATCGCGGAAAACGCAGACTGGAGCTTGCTCAACCACGTGCGCGCTCCTCCTCGTCGTTGTCTTTACCCGAGAACACCTTGAGATCCGAGATCGCTGACACACGGACGCGAGGAATAACTGGAGCACCGGTGGACGTCGCAGTGGATGTGGAAGCCGCAGCCGTCGTTCGCGGCATCGAGATGTCTTGCGCATCTGGATCGAACTCCAAGCCGGACTCCATCTCCGTGTCAATCAGCGTTGGATCCATCACTGGCGGGACTCGTTGCGACGTCTCCGGTTGAGGTGGCGTTGGCACTGCCGTCGGCTGCTGTTGCCCCGGCTGTGGGAACAGCAGTTTCCTTTCCTTGGGATAGCGGTCCTTGGATATGTTGAAGAACGAAGTCATCCTGTCCATCGAGATCGCTTCCTGAGGAGTGGATTCGGCAGCAGCTGAACTAGCGGGCACAGCAGAGACGGCCGGGGCAGGGGCGTCGGCGTGGATCGTGGATCTTCGTCGTTCCGCCTGGCATGTGACGAATCGACGGATCAGTGTCATCCGTGGCGGATGATCGCTCGAGGTTTTCGACTGTGATCCAGCTTCGGAGGACACACACTCGTAGAACGAGGAGTCCGACTGGTACTCTGCAGTACGTGTCGGCTGTTGTTTCTCGGCTCGACGTGGCTTGGTGGTGGTGGCTTTGGAGCCAACCACCGCTGACAGTCGCTCAAAGAACGTCGTCGTCGCAGACTGGATCGCGATCAGCTCGAAGTCGAAGAGATCCTCCGGATCAAACGCTTGCACCACGATTCTTGCTTGCTTCGCCAGACGCAGCAACGACTTCGCTGCATCCAGCTTGTTATGTACCGTCGGAGGAGGTGTCACGGGTCCCTTTCAGTCGCCCAAGAGATGAAGTTGCTTAGTCTTCATCACGTGGTTCTTGATCATGAACGCGACAAGCTCCTTGCGATGGTACGCCTTTTCCAGATCTTCTTCAGACAGTTTCAACTCACCACAGTCGTCGCCATCCGAGTCTGGAGCTTTCAATTTCTTCCGCGTCGACGAGTCCGCCGACGGGTTAGGGGCGGTGTTCCTGGGGTATTACATATCCTAGTTGGCTCACATTCTCTAGGCTGGTGTGCCATTTCATATTACAGGTTTTGGGCGACTGTCTGTAGTCGTTGCCCAGGATCATTGCGATCGACGGACTGCTGTGCGAAGGGACTGTACCAGGTTGTGACTCGAAAAGTTCCCCTGCTTCAAAAGGGTGGTGCGCGTATTAAATACGTCTGAGCGCCTAGGGACATTTGCCGAGCGCCCTAGGACCGAACGCTCAATTGCGCTTGGCACTTTCTGCCCGTGTCTCTGGGCATTGAACAAACAATAAGAGACTTGCATATCGTTTTATTTGATGTTATATTTGGTTGGTGGTTATTAACCTTTCCTGACACAGGTAACCCAGGAAAGGGGTGTCAGCACTAACCTCACTCGTATATTCTCACCGAACTAACCTGGAACAGGTGGGTGGAAGCCGCGAAGGTAAACAAACATCAAGGGGATTGACACAAGGAGCACACGCCACCCTGGAACAACTGTTCCAGGGGTACTTCTGAGAGTCAGCGTTTGCCAGGCCAGGCATCGTCCCGCGACTTTGGGTCAGAAGGACACCTGCACTATACAACCTAGGGCGATCAAGGTTTCACCGCCTCGCCTCAAGGACCTTTTCTGACTGCATCAATTTCTCCCATGACACCGATGTCGTCGCAGCCACAGCTTCGTCTGTGTTCGGCCCAGCCCCACACGACATCATCGTACTCCTACTTCACACGTCTTGAAAGTGCATAGCGATCCCGGTGCATATATGCAGCCGAGCATCAACTGCCGCACGACATCCTAGTACTCCCACTTCACAGGTCTTGAAAGTGCATGGCGATCGACGTGCATATATGTACGGAAGCTCATACGTCTCAGGCCCCTTCGGGTGTGCCTCGGACGGAGCACTCCGACGGGACTTAGTCGTCCATCTTAACGTCAGTCGCTTGACTGACATCACTTTCATCGCTTGCACTGGCCAAGGCAGTCTTAGCATCTTCGATGCAAAGCTGGTCACACAGTTGCTCGAATCGGATCGGACCCAATGTTTTGGTGAACAAGTCTGCCAAGTTCGAAGTGGTCGGGGGTACCGACGGTGGTCTCTGGCCCAGACAGGAAGTGATATCTACAGATCACGAACGTCAGTGAAAAGAAACTGACCTTGCGAGCAGATGAGAGGATCGGGATCTGGTTAGCCGGAGATCGCGTTCCTCTTATACCGGTTTTTGTTTCGATCGGATCCCGTCGATATACGGAATGGCAGAATTTGGCGCTGGAGGCAACCACCGGAATTGATCATCCCGAGGCCGATCTCGTGGAAAAGAGAGCCGGCCGTCGAACGACCACGGTATGCCACCCCTACAGCAATTCTTCGTCGACCGGAAGCCATCGATCTGGACGACATCGCCGTCCGCAATCAGTATCTTTTCACTGATGTTCGTGATCTGTAGATATCGCTTCCTGCCTGGGCCAGAGACCACCGTCGGTACTCAGCGTTCTCCTCGTGTGAGGTTGTGGACACCTACCTACAAGTGGCTGAGCTCGTCGGCCCCGCTTCCGTGGTACCAGTCCAAGGGCAAGAACACGCCGCTCGTTCGCAAGGCTGCGTATAATGGTATGGTATGCTGAGAGCTTGGAACAGTTAAGCAAATTGTTGGAATGACTATTGAAGTGATTGAATAGATGTAACGAGTCGTGTTCAAATTTGTTTGACTTTTAACTCTGGATTTTTGCCAACCCTGCTTCTGGGCAAGTGCTGCACTATTCACCCTTGTGATACTCTGGCGAGTGGGCGAGGATCGTACTGTAACGTGTCTAGAGTACCCTGCACACCGGGTTTAGTCGTACCCCAGTGTGTCGTTCACTCAAACTGTCCTTCCGTCATTAACTGGCCTACAGAGAACCAACTGTTCCCCTCTGTGCCGGTGTCCGTCAACTACGACAGCCACCAACGTTTTGTATTTCCTTTCAACAACTAACTAACTCACGCTCAGGGGTCACGTGACCAACACTTCGAGTCTTCCTGCAACGCCTGCCCTCGTCACTCGATACACACTGGCCCCTTACGTCGCAACTCAGGGACTCGAGAACACACTGGCCCCCTCCCGGTCGTCTCTCTGTGCGCCACTTTTCCTTGCTCGCTTGTCCGTCCTTAGGCTAGACCCGTCGGCCACTGCTCGTCAACAACTGTTTCGAGCGGGGCCGTCGACTGACTCCCATCAACTGCTCCTCTCTCTCTGCTTCGTGCGTCTCAACAACGCCAACTCCGTCTTCCACTGCAGGTTCACGAGTTTGTCTCCTACCGCAAATTCTCAAGTGAGCTTCTCACCACTCTGTCTCCACTGATGCTTGTCAATCATTGCGTCCTTCCCGAGCGAACACTCGGTCGTCTGACACCCCTGATTCTGCAACTTCAACTGACTGCTAAGATCCCTCCACGTTCGCCACTCTGCAGCTGGCCTGCACTTCGTGCTCCTCCTCGTCACCATCTTGAGTCTGTCCGTCATGTCTACCACGCTGATGCAATGCTGTTGCGCTCCCATTACACGACTTCCTCAATACCTGGGTCTTCCACGACCCTGCCGCTGTCAAAAAATCTTCGTACTGTGCGACTGACACCCATCGTCGCTTCGGCTGTCTACCATCGATCTCTTGGAATTCGTATTCGAGGACTAATAACCGGCCTTGTTACGTCGTCGTCGCCGTCTGACTTCCACCAGCCTGTCACCTGACTGACGACGTGTTCCCTCACTCTCAACTGTTCGTCGTACTCGTTTCTTAGTTCCTGCTGCCGCTGCTGAATGAACCGGAGCCGGCGCTGCTCGTATTATCGTCTGTCGCGCCTCGACATCGTCGCCCAGTTCTTCCTCACCTTCATCGTTCAATTGCACTGCTATATATGCGGCTGCTTGCGGCAACAATGCCACGGGATAATGATAGCTCACCAAAAATGACGAACGTGCTATAATTTCCTCTGATGCTCCTGTCTTATCCTCACGTCTCAATAGGAAATTCTCGTAGCCTGCTGGTTCCATGATCCTCATCGGACCTATCGAATTGTGCACAAACTTTGTCGCCTTCGGACCTCGCGGCGGCCGATACAACCACACTCGATCACCAACTTTCCACTCCCTTCGCTGCCTATCCTTCCGGTTGTAGTACTTGGCCTCCCGGTCCTGTTCTTTCTTACGTGTTAGCTCCGCACATGTTCTACTGCGCTCCATCGATTATAATAGCTTACTGTGGTAGTCCATAAGTTCGCCGGCTTCTGTGACTTCCGTCCTTCGCATCAGCTCGTTTGGTGGTCGCAATCGCCGACCCACCATTAACTCATTGAGCGTCAACAACATGCCGAATGTCTGGCAGAATTGTATGCGTACACTGCGAATTTCACCCACAGGTCCCAATCGTTTTGACTCTCGGCCGTCACGTACATCGCGACACAGTCCTTCCATTTCCCATGAAATCTTTCCACCAGTCCGATCATCTTGGGTCGGTAAGGCACCGGATTAATCTGCCTCGCCTGTAGCAACATCACTAACTGATCGATAACACTGCCTGTCAGCTCTGGAGCTCCGTCTGTCATCAACTCCCGAAATTGTCCAAAGCATAGCACCACTTCTTTTCATCAAAAACGCTGCCACGTTCTCTGCTGTGGGACTGTCGTTGCTACTGCATAGCGCGTTACATACTCGACTGCCGCTATTACGTATCTTGCACCACCGACTGCCACTGGAAATGGGACTGCCACATCCAACGCCCACCTGTCGCCGATGTCTTCTCCTCGTGAGCTGCGTAGAGGCGGAATCACTTCTCTCGGTCTCACTTTCCTGCTCCCGCATTCCTGACAACTGCTCACCCTATCCTCGAATATGTGTGAGGGCCACGTAGATGTCCTGCCCACACGGAACCATGACACTCCTTGAAAACTGTCAGCCAGAGGCCGGCTGTAATACCACACGCCGTCCTCGTTGAGTTTCAAACAACACCAGTCCAAAATCACGCACCACCTTCATGCCTTGATGACTGCCCGCCTTCATCAACTTCTGCACCAAATGACTTCGGCCCTGCGCCTTGACGATCTCATCATCGGTCAATTGTAGCGATACTTCGGTCTCATGCGTGGGTACTGCTTCCTCCGCCTCATGTTGCTCAATTGCACGCTCACGGTTGTTCGTGTTCCTCCTGCTGCCTTGCCTCGCGTCGGTTTATTGTCAACAGTCACCTGTCGCTTCGCTGCACCGGTCACCTTCATACGCTGCTGGTTTTCACTCTGCCGGCTCGGTTCTTGCTGCTGGTGCCCGCGCTTGTCGTTCTCTCCTGCGGTCGCGTGGTGTCCGCCATCGTCTCCACGTTCCGGTGCTGTCTGTTGTGCCTGATTCGCTTCAGGGCAATGTCTGTCGCCGTCACTGTTCTTCGTTGTAGGCTGTTCTCTTGGTTTTGCTGTCGAGCGGTGCCCGTCACCGTCTCCACCCCGTATCGTCGGCTGCCGTGCTGCTTTACTGCTCCCTGAGGGTACCTTCGCACCGTCACCGTCACCGTTTACCACCACCGCTGGTCGTGGCCGTTCGTCACCAACGCTGATCGTCGTCCCGGACCTCATTGCACCGTTCGTTGTTGCTGGCACTTGAGTCTGCAGGCCGTCACAACCTACTGCCGATGAGGAAATTTGAACGCCGTGACACGTAGTGCCACGCGCCAGGAGAAACTACGCTTTGCGACTGCACCGGGTGCAGGGACTTTCGAGAACACCTCCGTGTCGGGTACGGAAGTGACAAGTAACGGTCAAGTACCTTTCGCTCCGGGAGCGAAAGAAGAAGACCAAGTACCCTTCGCTCTGGGAGCAAAGGAAGACGACCAAGCACCGTTCGCTCCGGGAGCGAAAGGACAAGCAACGACCCGTCCCACGCCTTCTCAGGGGAGCAGATGTGACGCTAGATGACGTGTTCGACTCGGAGGGAACACCGGAAACCAAGATGCTACAGTGACGATGTAGGGCGACGTCACGGCTTCGACCAAGTACGTGTCTACTCCCCATGTGGACACTCAAGATGAAGAGCGCATCATGCAGGCACCATAGCGGACAAGCAAACATTGGTCGACACGACCAATGTCGATGCGAAAGACTTCGTGCAGAGTCGACAAGCCCTCATGTGGTTTGTTCGTGATGGTATTGCATCTTCTGTCTACCGACAGAAGATGAACGCTGACAAGTAGTCACGCAACAACATTAGTGAGTTCAAAACGAATTCATTAGTATTACTGTCAACGCAAAACTTGGCTAGACATGTAGTCTCGGACTTTGGAGCAAGCTTGCTTGCTCCACGCTTCATCGGCCCCTTTCGTGTCTTGCGTCGCCAAGGCACAGACTACACGCTGGACATACCAACCAGCACGAGACTGCACCCGACGTTCTATGTCGGGCGACTGAAGGCGTATCATGAGCATGATACGCCCTCGCGCTCATCCAACATGAGCACAAAGAAGCGTGATGGTCGAACTACGACTCGTCATCCTCGTCGCGCTCGCGGCAGAGCGCGAGCGACGTATACGAACGCTCTCAACGAGCTTCGCAAACTTCCTCGCGACGTCCTCGACTCGAGACAGCGCGTCGCCCGCTGTCTCGCGAGAAGCGGACACTCGCGACGAGAGGTTCGAGATCAGCTAACTTAGCTCAGCGATTGTCTTCCAAGCCTCACGGCGGAAGGCAGCATAGTCAGCCGCCAGTTGCTGGAAGGTCTGATCAGCCGCAAGCGGCTGATCGAAGCGTCGAGGTCTCCCCTCTCCGCAAGCACCTTTGCGGGCTGCCGACGGATCAATTCGCTGGATTGTCGAGCGAATTGTAGCTCACCAGGAGCCACGCACTGACCAAGGTCAGCGTCGTTTTCGATGTCGTTGGAGTGGATACCCTCGCCAACACGACTCGTGGGAAACGCGGAATATCCTCGTGATGGATATTCCGGAAATGGTGATGGCGTACGAAGAACGCCACTACCTCCGCCCAAGCCGAGACTAGGTCTCCGCTCGATAGTGTACCACCCCACGCCCCCGGGGACGGGTAGGCGCGTAACGGGATCAGGCGGGGGTGCTCTCTTCCCGGCATCCGGGAAGACAGTAAAGCGCCAGTCTCAGACTTCACTGGATACTCGTATCGTTGAGTACCCATCGACTTCGTTCTCAAGCAGTCTGTCCGCGTTGGGTGGACAGACTGGACACCGTTCTCCACGGGGAGCGGCACAAGGTATACCAGCGCTTGCACTGAGTTCGTGCAAGCGGGTAGCCTTGCCAGCGCTATTACGTCTATAATAGCGGTCACGCATGCTTTCGAGACGCTTCGGAAAGCAGCCGCATCATTGTTCCAGTTTGCTACGAACTGGTTCCAGCCCTGAGTCAGTGTGACTGTCTCAGAGACCTTGCTCTTAGCGCTGTGGCGCACGCCCTTGTAGTGGCGAAGAGCAAGGTATTGCGACGCATAGTAGTTGTGTCGCTTATCGGAGCCGGTCGTGAGGCCGAGATCCTTCGCGACATCATCATACTTGATGGTGTCGACTTAGAAGAGAGCACAAGAGGTGTGCTCTGGCCGCCTTCGTCGGACCATCGGAGGCGATGAATGCGCTCCGATGAAAATTTCCACGGTTCAGCTCCCTGAGACTGAACCGCGCTGCGCCCAACAGACAAGGATGCCTGGGCAAAAGGAGAAACACCCGCGGATGGAGTTTCCGCGGGTCCACTGCTCTCAGACCGTGCACGCTTAGCGTGCACGACCTCGCCATCTTCTGGCAAGTCTTCACGTTGACGACGAGAGCCCGACGACGGACTCTCGCGAAGAGGCTTGCTCACAGCAGGCTTGTCCCTCACGGGCGAAGAGTGCTCCTCTTCGTCCGCCAAAGAATCACTGTCGTAATCAACAATGAGGCCAGGGTCTTCCTCATCACCATCACGTCCAGGGGACGTGGTGCGCGCAGCCTTCGCAGGCTGTGCGACAGTCGATTCACCCGCCCCGAAGGGACGGGTTGCCTTGGCGACGATAGCGTCGACTTGCTTAGCGCTCTCGCGCTCACGAGAGCTCTCTCTCCAATTGTAGTGCGTGATATTCACACACTGACAGTGTCTTGTCACCCGATGGGGAACCCCACCGGATGCGGAGGTCTTGGGACTTTCGGGAGCCTTGGGGCTCCCGGAGACTTGGGCTTGACGCGCTCATTTTGCAATGAGCGTGAGTGTCTTCTCCGTTTCCGAAGAAGACGGAAAGTGACCACAGAAAAGATCGTAGTCACCGTTACCTCCCGAATGCGATACTCGCACTTTGAGAGGGTGGTGGTGTTGCGGGGCAACACAGGATAGTGTACCCGGGGTACACTAATACACGCAAACCCACTAGTGTGTGTGTCCCACACACACTAGCGACTAAGATTATGATCCTTCAATGCAACTATCATTGACGGGCGCTCAGGCGCACAACTATTGGTTGAAAGGGACATCTTTCAACCAATCATGTGCATGCATTTCATGCAAACGCGTGAGAGCCAACCGTGCTCTCACCTTTGCATATAGATATCATCTTAAGAGCGTTTAGCGTAAAGATAAGGTCAGCCCGCCGCGCGGCAGGCTGCCATTCAATTCAGTCTTCTATTTTAATCTAAAGTCGTAAGTGTTTGTTTTAGAAATACGCGAGCCCGCGTATTTCTATCTTACATACAAACTTTAAGCCTACGCTTCCTCACTACGCGCATACTGTGTATGCTAAGAAACAGAGCGTAGCTCTCGCCCTGTTTCAAACATCGCCGCCTCCACGTGCCGTCGTGCCTGCCGTCGTCGAGTCCAGGAGTGCTCGTGGTCTCGACTCTGCGTCCTTCGTTACGGTCGACTCGTTATGTGTCTGCTTGTGTGTCTCGGTCACTGTGCGTCGTTGGTCTTCTGGCCGGGCAGCCGTCACTGCTGGCAGCGCCACCGTGTGCCACCGCCCGTCTTCGCCGATCACTCGTGTTGTGCGTTGCTGCCTCGGGGCTGTCAGCTTCGTGGTTGCCTCTGATCGTTCGCGCACCGCCTCCGTAGTCATCGTCGCTGGTTGTGCCGTCCTGCCTTTCGTCACTGGCGCCTCCACCACCGTGTGTTGCTTTCCCACCCTACCGGTACTGGTTCTACTCGAGGTCGATGTTTGTACCGTTCTTCCTGTCATCACTGGCGCCTTCACCACCGTCGCGTGTTGCTTTCCTGCCTCACCGGTACTGGTTCCACTCGAGGTCAATTTTGGTGTCGTTCTTCCTGTCATCACTGGCGCCTTCACCACCGTCGCGTGTTGCTTTCCTGCCTCACCGGTACTGATTCCACTCGAGGTCGATGTATGTGCCGTTCCTGGCAACTCCATCGGTGTCTGGGCAGTGTCTTCGCCCAGGGATGCCGCCCACGCGACTCGTCAGTGTTTGTGTTGTGGCTCACCATGTCTCGTCTGTACTGTCGTCGTCGGGGTAGTGGGCGCCGTTGTGTCTTTCGCTGGCCCATTCTCCACTTCCGCTTGCTCCTCCTGTGCACTTTCTTCTGCTGGCTGGTTCATCGCGTCGTCGGGGCTTGCCTTTGTGGTAGCAGCGTTCACCGCCGCTCCAGTACTCGTCGTCGCCGCATCCGATTTCTTCGTCTCCGTTGCGAGGGTCGTGGCGGTCACCGCGGCTGCCGCTTCCTGGCGTCGTGCCTCGGCTCGTGTCAATGACTGTCGGGATCTCGACGGTGGCACCTCGCTTGAGCCACCGTGACTGTCAGTTGCCTCTACCGCCGTTTTCGCTTTTCGTTTCCCTGCCCTTTGTGATCTGGGTGTAGCTGCTGTCCGTGTTGCGTCCTCACTGACTGTCCTCGCTGTCTCTGCTGTCCGGGCCGTCTGTACCGGGTCGTCCTGTTTAGCGTCCGTCTGGTCGTCACGTGCCACGCCTTTCTGGTCGTCACATGCCGGGTCTTGTCCCTCATCTGTCAGCGTACCGTCGTTCGTCCTCAGCACTTCTTCTGTCGTCGCCGTCGGTTCTGGTGTGGGTGCCGCGGCTGCTCCACGTCCTCTGCCTATGTATGTCTTGTGACGTCCATAGTCACCCTATGTGTATCGTCCTCGTCAGCCGGTCGTCTCGTTTTACTGCCACTTCCTCGAGCTTCTGCCCGTCCTCGCTTTCGCTGTGCTGTCGCCATCATTACTGCCGTCGGAGTCGAGGTAGTGCGTCAGCGACCACGTTGGTACTACCCGGCCTAATGATCACTTCAAAAGCGTACTCCGGCAGGTAAGAGACCGCCAGTGCAGCCGTCCTGCCAAACTCGGCCTTGTCATCAGCCACTTCAACGCTGTGGGATCCGTAACGATAGTGAAGATCCTCCCATACAAATATGGGCGAAACCACTTTACAGACCACACCCCTGCCAGACACTCCAGTTCCGTGATCGAGTAGTTTGTTTCCGCTGTGGTGTTGATCTTGCTTGCATACGCCACGGGCTGCCAACCGTCTCCAAAATTCTGCATCAGACATGCTCCTAATCCAACATTGCTGGCGTCTGTCACCACTCGAAACGGGACATCGAAATCTGGGTAGATCAGTAACGGCTTTGTAGTCAAGATGTGCTTTAAGCGTTCAAACGCGAACTCTTGATCCTCAGTCCACTTCCAATCTACTGATTTACTCAACAACCGCGTCAGTGGGGCTGCAATAGTCCCAAACGACTCAATAAACTTGCGGCAATAGCCGGCCAAACGTACAGAGCTCTTCACGCTCCGCTCGTCCTCTGGTCGCCTAAACTTAGTGCCCGCTGTAATCAATCGTTCCCCGGGCGCACTCCGTCCAAAAGGTCGAATGACAAGTCGGACGAAAAGAAGAAGGACATAAAGAGACGAAAGGACAAGTCCAGGGATTTCCCGTCTGAACCTAGTTCCAGTTCAAGTTCGGACTCAGACGATGATTCGATTTCAAGCTTGGACGGTGGTTCGGATAATAGAGATTATCTGGTAAAATGCTCGGCCAAGAGAGCTGACGTTGGATCGACCATTCAGAGTGATCGCCGAAATTGGTGGGATACGTTTACAAATCTGACGACTCAAGGACGCGGGTCAGGCAATACCAAGTTCCGTGAACTCAAGACTAAACTCTCGTCATCCGTACGGAATTGGTGTGGCCAGCTGGACGGACATGTCCGTAACGACTGGACGGAGTTTTCCACGGAGATATCTGAAAACTCGAACGTCCGACTCCGAACGGGACTACACCATGCGGTAGAAGACGAACGAGACAGCTATCGAATTCCTATATCGGCTGAACGAGGCGGCTGTAAAAGCTGGAATTGACTACAAGTCGGCCAACAAACATCGGAGCAGGCACGTCAAGCGTTACATCAAGAGCCTTAGAGATGCTGCACACAAGTCAAGTCTAAAAAACAACGTTTCAAACGAGTTAACAACTTGGAGTTTGTGCTGGAACAGGACGAGGATGTGTCGCTCGACCAGGGTTATGCTACTCCTCCTCCCAAGTCGCTAGATTTCCTGGCGGACAATACGTCGCGAAGTCATTTTAAGCCGAAACGTGCCGGACAGGCATATGTTGGCTAGAGAAGTGAAGTTCCCGACGAAGGTCTCGAGCGCCAGGTGGATTTCAAAGGACGAAGTGGAGAAGATGGAACCACCAGTCCAAGAAAACTCTCCGTCTACCGCCCATGTATCGGACGAGAATGCTTCGCAGAATGTCAGTCCAGACACTCCTTGGACGGATAACCTCCGTCGAGAAGTAGCACTTCTTTCGACTGGTGCGAAAACTTCAACCTAGCATATAACATAGGCCTCAGAGAGACGGTTGGCAACCGAAGCGTAGCAGAGGTCTGCAATGGTCGGCGCGTGGGCCGGAATAGGTGCGTAAACTAGGATTAATATCTATTTACCGCCGCCTTGCCCGCCATGGGCGGAGCGGAACTGGCGGTGCAAATGAGGCGCTCAACTCCCCGATTAAGTACGATTCGCACCAAATCGCACGGGTTTGACTGACTGTCGCACCATTGGGAGAAGTCGACCGCGTCATGGAACATTCGGGCTGGCGACTGCCGAACGACCTCTGATCAGGAACATCGCCCCGCTACGAGAACCCGGACAAGGACGAATTCTGCGAAAAATGCAAGAAGTTTGGACATCGCCGAAAGAATTGCAGGAAAGACATCAAGTGTGACAAATGTCATCGGATTGGACATCCGTCATACGCCTGTCGAGTTTCGCCGTGCAAGATCTGCAACAAGTACCATGGACTAGACTGTCCTATTCTGAAGAACTACCAAGTCATCAAGTCTCTCGCACTCAAGGGTGGACTGCAAGACCTGCCAACCCAAGTTCGAGACCAACACTTGGACGAGGAAGCTAATTCTGGGGGGTGTAACGGTGCTTGCCACCTCAGGGGCTGCAGTCATCACATGTCCGACATCGGCATGTGTGACTACACCAGTAGGGCGCCCCGCCCCTACTGGCTCCCGCCGTTTTGTGGTCGTCCGTGCCAACGATCACCGTTGGCACGATACGACATACCGCGAGTAGCAGGCCTTGGGCCTGCTACACACTCGCGTGCGTAGTGACCAGTGTTTCCACATTGGAAACACCGCTGCGTTCTTCTACGCGGATCCGTCTGCTGCCTGCCAGCAGACGCACTTGATAGGTCCATGGGTTCTGGATCGCCCATGGGCCTCGGTCGCGGACGCGGTGCCCCTGGCGTGTCCGCGTGAAGTTTAGCTTGATTCAAGCTAAACTCTTCCTGTGATGCAAGTCGGACGGCTTGCTCGAGAGTACTCGGGTACTCTCGGAAGAGATAGGTCCTTACAGGCCCATCTCGAAGTCCCTTCATGAAGGTGACAACTTGTGTCGCCTCATCAATGGGGTGGTTCACGATACTTGACACCAAGTATCGAGCCTGCTGCGCGTACGCAAGTACATCGCGCTTGCCTTGCTTCAGGTCGAGGAACTCCGCCCTCCTCCTGAACTCCGACTCGGGAGGCTCAAACGCGAGTTTGAGCTCTTCCTTGAACTCTTCGTAAGGCGTCTGCCATACGCCCAGTGTCTAGTACGTCCTGCTAGACACGACATCGCATAAGCGACTTGTAGCGACAGATCCCGGATCCGTCGGGCAGCGATCGCTGTCTCGAGCTCTACGAGCCAGCGCAACAGTGGCTCGTTCGAGCCACCCGAGAACGGAGTCACTGACACCTTCAGTGACTCAAAACGTGGAACAGCAGAAGTCTCTTGCTGCTGTTGCTCCTTCTCCATGTAGTCGACCACGACTACATGGTGTTCACTTGGCGGCAATGAGCGAAGCATTGCTGCCACAGTGGACTCGCCTACGACTCGCGAGAGTCGTAGCAACGCCTCCCACTGCTGATTACTCGGGTGGGGCAATCCTCTCTTGTAATACGAGAGTGGATGTTCGGAGCTCCGTCAGACGGAGCACCGCCTGACGAAGGGTTTTCGTCTCCATAGCCAAAAGAATTTGGCTATTCTCTGTAGGCGTTGAACGGACTACAAAGTGCTACCAGGTGAAACAGGGCGAGAGCTACGCTCTGTTTCTTAGCATACACAGTATGCGCGTATTGAGGAAGCGTAGACTTAAAGTTTGTATGTAAGATAGAAATACGCGGGCTCGCGTATTTCTAAAGCAAATACGTAACACTTTAAATCAAAATAGAAAACTGAATTGAATGGCAGCCCGCCGCGTGGCGGGCTGGCCTTATCTTTACGCTAAACCCTCTTAAGATGATATCTAATTGCAAAGGTGAGAGCATGGTTGGCTCTCACGCATTTGCATGAAATGCATGCACATGATTGGTTGAAATGTGGCCCTTTCAACCAATAGCTGTGCGCTTGAGCGCCCGTCAATGATAGTTGCATTGACGGCTCGTAATGTTGGTCGCTAGTGTGTGTGTCCCACATACACTAGTGGGTTTGCGTACACTAGTGTACCCCGGGTACTCTATTCTGTGTAGCCCCGCTACACTTGGAACGACGGCGTTTTCGCTGCTGAGTCAGCTGAAAAGCAGTGTAAGCATCCGGAATGGACAGCGTCACGGGGTCTGCATGTGGAGGTGGGGCCCTACGGTGCATGGCGATGTCATCAAGCATCTGAAGATGTCGGTGTGCCTCTTCCTTGATCTTCTCAAGGAAAACCAGCAAAGTCGGGTGCTTGCCGAAAGCCTGCTTGACACGACGGTTATAGCTTTCGATTGAATTGTTTGTTCAAATACTGCATTTTCGTTTCCTTCTCCACGTTGGCGTTGACATTCCAAACCTCGGGCGGAAACAGCGTCAGCCATGTACGTGTGAAGTACATCCAAAAACAAATTGAGACCACAGCCGAACCGCCCCTTTAGTGTCGATCTTAGACACACGTACGGGATGCTTTTTGGCCTGATCTCATCAATCGGGATGACCATCAGCACATCTATCACACCCGGAGACATGGCTTCGTTGATATATGGGTCGGGATGCGGAGATCTACCAATTCTCGGCTAATCGCCTGTTTCCAATGAACCAGGCAGCCAATCACTCTCGTTCCGGTGAACTGATCGCGGACCGCGTTGATTAAGGCGGCTTAAAGTCGTAGGTGATGCTGGCTGGAGTCATCTTCATTTTGCTAAGCACACGCACCCAATGCAGACAGTGCCAGTACGTCCATTTGTCCTTGGCCTCGGCCAAATGTTAAGCACCGGGATGTACACGTCGTAGGATCATGACACATAATGATAATAGTCTGTTCGAAAGGTTTCGGTGTGATGCTGAACATGGCAATCATCGACTCACCGGGGTACGAAAGCAGTGGGATGAGGTCGGGATGGTCCATACCAATGATTCGCTGCCGAGTACCGTTGCTGTTGTAGAACACATGGAACTGCACGAAGGAACGGTCGTCCCCTCGGATACAGACACCGATGGCTCGCTCTCGATCGCACGATACTCGCCACCGCCATAGGCTTGTCCTCGCACATACTTGATCAAGTTGATCGCCTCATCCCGAGGTAGCGGAAGCACGGCTTGGCCAAGGTGCTTGTCGACCAGCTACTGAGACACCCGGTCCCACAGTCTCCCTGGGAGGATTGTCATGGACCTGGTGGCCTCTTCCTCAAGGAGGCGGCGCATCTCCTCTTCGCACGAGCGAACAGAGGCACAGGAGGTGGAGCGATATGAATGCTGCCCAGTTTCACGCACTTCGTTCTCGCCCTCAGAATTTTTTGACGATCAGCTTACCCTTGCATTGGGTAGAGCGGTAGGTGGAGCTTGATAATACGTAGTATCGCCGCGGGTGGTGTTGACGGAGTACTTGTAGCCGTTGAAGTGCATCTTGTCCTCGGTAGATTGCGGAATGGTACAGCGTTCTGACATTAAAACGAATCAGCATCTCGATTAGTGGTTGGGAGCGCTCAAGTATATATTATCTTGATTTTAAAATGGCGTTGTGTTTTCAAAGCTAAATTTTGTTGTAAACTTTTATAAATCGCAGTCCAGTATGAAGTTGTAATTCATGATCATGCAGGACATATTGTAGGACATTTTCTCAATTTATGTAGGACCTTTTTCGGATGTAGGATTTTTTCTATCTGCATTAAACTATCTCGGTGTCACACGTACTGGTTACCTTTTTACGGATCGGTTACGGACTTGATGAGGGTCAGGGATCAGAATTTTAATAGTCCTGTTTGTGACATGCGTACACCTTAAAGAAGAGTGTCCGATCTGGTCCGGATCCTGACCACAGAATTAGGGTACCCAGCGACTACTTTTAGATGAACCTTGCTACAATTTAGTATTTCAAAGAACATGAAGCGTAATGAACCAAGCGTTAAAATTGAAGCAAGCTGGAAAGAGGGTAACATCAACATACAAAAATTGAATCGCTACAGAAGGTGGTGCTAAAATATAGCAAGTGTCTTGAGTGTCTATGGTAGGGACGACCTAATAGGTTACCAGCCACGCTGCGCCTGGTTGGGCGCCCCTTTGGCGCCCGGCACCTCGCCTCGCTCGGCTGATAGCACCAACTGCCTTGTGTTTGGCCCTCACGCTTTCGGCTCCGGCGGTGGGCCCTCTGTCCCTTGCCTTCGCCGTGACACTGCGGGAACGTGCACAAATTATCTTGCCTCCTAACCAATTTTAAATGATGTCGCCCACCCTCATCCACTTTTCCATCCGCCAATGGCACTTGCCCCAAACATTTTAGCCGATGTTACACACATTTTAGCGGTATTATTGCGGCTTTTAAGTGTGCGTTTAGAAGGAAACAATTGCTATGGGTGTACAACAAGCTGAAGAGGAGAGAACCAATTGGTAAGCATGCGTACAAGGTGGATCAATTGCAAGCGATGACATGGTGCGAGGAGATATGGAACGACATGCGTGGCACAAGGACACTTTGGAACTGCTTTCGCCACACCAACATCTGCTTTCAGGCGACCGAAGAGAGTAATAGTTCTAAATGCAGTTATGATAGTGCTGTAGGTGTAGACGAGATTATAGTTCGTGTTGCACAAATGCAGTTGAAATAAAGTTCCTGATCAAAGCCCTCTAAGTTAATATCTGCGCATAAACGAGTTTGTACCACGTTATTACTGAGGGAAGCGAAATCTGTACCGAATTCGTCGATGAGCTGACCCCTTTTTGTCGCTGAGCTGTCCCCACCCTCGGTTGTTCTATACTAAGTGATGGGCTACATTTGAGGGCTTCGTCAAAGAGCTCTCCCCGACCGGACAATATTGACGAATCGTATGATAGCCAGACGCCGGTCAGCCCACCTTCCGACTATCAATCGCCGACGCCGCCCCGCCAGCCTCAGCAGTTCCGCGAGCGCGCTTCCCTCACCGCCCAGCGCGTCTTCCAAATCGGACAACAGCGAGTGTCCCAGCCGGCGCCTCCTGTCGGTGTCCTTGCTCTCTCGCTGAGACAGAAGGCAAAACGCTATGGTACGGATGACAATTTTTTATTGCTTGGTGTCGCTGATCTAATACGTATTTCTGCTTACAGGCTAGCCTGGGTCTGATAGCTGGGGTCGATGTTGTAGGCTGCGACGAGGAAGGCGGCGGAAGGAGCTGTGCGACGCACGAAGCCTGCGGGCAGCACTTAAAGATTAACGATGTCATTGTCTTCCGTGCTGAGGTGGTCTGTGTGACTGAAGGGGGCCGACTGGAGAACTGGATTACGTTGTAAAGGCGTACGTGTTACGCACGGGCTCACAAGCTTGCCACATCGGATTCCTACCACGTCGCCTTCTGCGAATGAGTGACACGTATGCAAACAAAATGGCTACAGTGGTTGAGGACCTTCGCAAGTCCGACAATTCGCTGAAACGTCGCCGCTCAGAACGGAACAAAGGGATTGTTCGCTGTTTGATGCTCGCAGATGTGGAGGAGCACTTTAGATTCTGACTCTAATGACTAAATCCTCCAGCTCCACAATTTCGTCGCTGTCATTTTCATCGTTCTCTCCACCTTCGAACGCGGTTGAGCCTTCAGCATTGGGCGGCTGCTGTTCCTCAGTTGCAGACCGCTGCACTTCAGTCTCAGCAACCCCATAACCGATAGATCTAAACGTTGCTCGAATAGTTTCCTCTGAAATTGTCGTCCACGCATCAACCATCCACGGCACGACTTCTTCCCGTCCAGGTACTGGAATGGAGTCTGCGATGGACAAATCACTCATTTGATCAACCGCCCACTCATTGTATAGAGTCCGCAGCTTGTCTTTCAATGGCTTGTTGATTCCGACGTCACATGGCTGTAGAACACATGTGTATCCACCCGGGATAATTTCCACGTCGGTGCCAACATCGTTTAGCCCCTAATAAAGCAAGCTTGTTTGTGGCACTTGAATTCATCTAGCATCAAGAACGACGACGGATGTTCAGCCGCATAAGGTTTCCACACCTTCTCGAGCCAAAGCTGGCATCCTCGTTCGTCCATCCAACCCTTCTCTTGGCAACAACCAAATACACCGGGTGGCAACAGCTAGCCTAACGCCTTTTCGATAGTTGCGCCAGGCTTGCCTTTAAAGACAAGAAAAAGCGGGGTTTAGTGCCATCTTCAGCGCACGTCACACATGCAGTTAGTCTCCGAGCATTTGATCCGCTATCGCGAATGGAAACCGTCCGAGCATTGATTTCGTTGATGGTAATATTCGCCGTCATCTCAAAGAATACGGCTGTTTCATCCATGTTCACACGGAGAGCAGGGGGTGCCTTTTAATGTGCCTCCAGATTTAAGCCGCTCGTTAACCGTCTCGACAAACTCACGTCGCACTTTCTGCAAGTGTCCACCAAGCTTCTGCCCGACTTGTGTTCTACGGCGAATACTGAGACGGTGTCGCCGTAGAAATGGATACACCCAGCACCACATAGCACTGCGTCTTCCACCTCGAAAAACATTGCTAATCGAGAGAGCCTTCGCAACAACTTGATTTGTCGAAACCGCGATCTCCATGCTGCGGCGCTGTCTAATACATCGTGCTACCTCTACTTCGAGCAGCGGGTCAGACCGGGCTCGACCAGAATTCAGAGATCTCGCGCGAGGATTTCTTCTCACCGCCGCTTCCAGCTCCGAGCGCTTGCTTCTCCACTTTCGAATCTGGCTTGGATACACCCTGTGGTGACGCGCCGTGCCTCTCACCGAGCTATTTTCCGCCTCCACCTCCAGCACAATTGCAAGCTTGTCCCTTACAGAAAGTCTCTTGTCACGCCTAGGCATTTATGCTGATGTAGCCCTTTTGGCGCTTCTTTTGAATGAGAGATAGGAGTGGCGTGCGGTGGACACATGCATTTTGGCCAACGCCAATGCTAGTTGGATGAAAGTCGTTCATCGAAGAGCTGTCCCCCTTTGCATTTTTTAAACGGGGACAGCTCATCGACGAATTCGGTAGTATGATGCGAAAAATAGTGTAATTTTAGGGACACGCTATGAATATGCTTTACTTGCGACCGAAGGCTTTTTCACAATCCTGAAGTCAAATCTCAGTGTGTTTTTCTCATGATACATACCATGGAAATTTCTCACCACAAACAGTCCTTTACTGCGAGTTCAAATCGAACGCGTACATCAGATCGTCGTTGTAATTGCGCTAGTCTGAAGCTGTCAATTTGTTTAGTGGGACGGATTTGGTCATGAAGGATTCCCCGCTCCATGTTGGTGTTGTCTCATTTTTTAAAAAGGCCATGGCGCGCGAGGTGTGGATTGAGCTGGTTAATCAAAACGGTAAAGGAGTCGTGAAAGCGTTCCGTGTGTCTGTTGCGGGTGAAGCCGTCTACGAATTTCTGAGAGCAGTACATAAGGAGTATGAAAGCAACCATCTCCGTGGCGTTGCTGCTTCTGACCTCAAAGTGTTCGCGAACCGGAGCGCGTACTATGGTGAGCCGAAGCAGGAGCCTTTGGAAGCGGATGGAAACATTAAGGAGCGTGGTCGAACAAAGAAGGATGCGCTTGTCGTAGAGTTTCCGTCGCAGGCGATGTCTACCAAGTATTTAACCGAGAAAGGAGGGACTGTCCAGTGGCGGGAAAGTTTTCTCGAGCAGCAGATTCAGGCAGAGCACTTGCCGGCCGCTGACGAGCTGAAAGATTTTCTTCAAGATCCACTGGCTGTCAAGATTGAAGTGCCAAAGTTTTTCTTGGACTTGTGGACGGAGGTAGTTGGTCGCAGGGTGCTGGAGAAGCTGTTTGTGATCGCCAACTCGAAGCCGTGTGTGACCATCCTGGACTACATCAAAGAAAATGTCAGTTATCAAGCTCGTGTGGAAGATTCGCACGCCACGGAAAGCTCGTACCATTGTTTGTGGGACTGCTCGATCCGTCGAGTGTTTGACCGAGTACTTCAGGATCTCGGAAGGAGCGACCGGGACACACGTCACTTGGCGACAACTGGAACAAGTCCCCAGACTTCCTGTTCACGGTGGACCGTGTGTGTGTGTTTCGTGGTGAGGAAAAGAGCCCCGGGGTTCCTATGGAAATACCCCGTAAAGAGCTATGGAGCAAACTCGAGTGGAACTACGGAGACGTGCCGTATCTGTTTGGTTATGTAGCAGTTGGTTCTGAAGTCTGTTTGTACGCGATTACTCACTCGGAGGAATCTGGAGTGACTACGGAGCAGCTGGGGTCAACCTATCGGCTCACCAATCTTAATGACCGCTGCTTGTTGATGCTAGCACTTTTGAACATGTCTCGACTCCTGCGGGGCATAGCCTCCATGTGCCCTGAAGAAGGGCGTGACGAGTACCAACTATCCGTCGTCTTGAGACTGGAGTCGTCGTCTATCTCGAGCCGACTCGTGTCATTAAGCATTCCCAGAAGTTGGCTTGGAAGCCAAGGCGATGCTCGCGACCACAGTGTATGATGTCATGCGTAATAATGGTATCCCGAACGTCGATCACTTGATGAGCGTACACCAAGACACCAGGGAAATGGTGTTCATTCCTCGGGGAAAGAGATGAAACCGTGTACTCTCCAGGAGCTGCACTGTGCTGTACGCGATGTGCTGACTGCTCTTGTGGCGCTCCATGCTGCGTCGTGGATGCATCGAGATATCCACTGGTCGAATGTCATGAAGCGCCGTGATGGCTCAATGTCGTGGTTTCTAATCGACTTCATGGATGCTGCAGAGAGCCCTCAGTCTACCAAAAGTGGTGCGCACTTGAACCCCGCTAATCACGCGCCAGAGATGTCCGATGACCATACCGACAGCCACACGACAGCAGTGGACATTTGGTCGGTGGGTTATTTGCTCGCAACGAGTGCCGTCGCGGAGTGGGTGAATAATCCGGAGTGTAAGGCGTTTACAATGAAGCTGCAGAGCAGAAACACGCCATCGAATCGGCCTACGCGGAGGTCGCTCTGAAGAAGTTTTCGTCGCTGTGCCAGACTCTCTTGCGAACTAAGGAAGAGCAGCACAAAATGTCGCCACGAAAGAAGAGCAGGTCTGGCTGCTCGGCTTAGTTCGCTCGATTCATTGGTTGTCTAGGGCGGTCGCCACTGGCGACTCGTCATCAGCGAGCTCATCAAGAACTTTTGAAGAAGCTGCAATATGTTTGTGTCGCAGATGGATTTCACTCGAGAGGCCGCAATAGTTTCTTGCACCGGCCACGTTGAGCGGTAACCAACGCGGAGGTCCTTTGTCGCAACAGCTTTATTACCTTTTAGCTTTGCTTCTCACGCGTGCAGTCCAAACTCCACCATGCAGATAACCTCAGATCTGAGGCGCCATCTCAGCGAGATGATGCCTACGAATGAGTTTGTACGATCCTCGCCCACTCGCTAGAGTGTCACCAAGGGATCTACAACCTAGCGTCATGCATCTCGCATATACTGGACTGAACTAACAGCAACTCCGCGAGTTGCACTGCGCTTAGTACTCCTCGCCCAGTTCCTCCTCCTCACCCTCACCCTCCGCAGTCTCCGCAGACACCTCCTCGTAGTCCTTCTCCAGAGCAGCCAGATCCTCACGGGCCTCCGAGAACTCACCCTCCTCCATACCCTCGCCGACATACCAGTGCACGAACGCACGCTTCGCGTACATCAGATCGAACTTGTGGTCGATGCGAGAGAACACCTCGGCGATGGCGCTCGTGTTTGAGATCATGCACACGGCGCGCTGCACGCGGGCCAGATCGCCACCCGGCACCACCGTCGGCGGCTGGTAGTTGATACCGCACTTGAAGCCCGTCGGACACCAGTCCACGAACTGGATCGTGCGCTTCGTCTTGATCGTGGCCACGGCCGCGTTCACGTCCTTCGGCACCACGTCGCCGCGGTACATTAAACACGCAGCCATGTACTTGCCGTGGCGCGGGTCGCACTTGGCCATCATGGACGCCGGCTCGAACGCGCTGTTGGTGATCTCGGCCACCGACAGCTGCTCGTGGTACGCCTTCTCGGCCGAGATGACCGGCGCGTACGAGCTGAGCATGAAGTGGATGCGCGGGTACGGCACCAAATTGGTCTGGAACTCGGTCACATCCACGTTCAATGCACCGTCGAAGCGCAGCGACGCCGTCAGCGACGAAATGACCTGGGCGATGAGACGGTTCAAGTTCGTGTACGTCGGACGCTCAATGTCCAGCGAGCGACGGCAGATGTCGTAGATGGCCTCGTTGTCCAGCATCACGGCCACATCCGTGTGCTCCAGCAGCGAGTGCGTGGACAGCACGCTATTGTACGGCTCAACAACAGCCGTGGACACCTGCGGCGACGGGTAGATGGTGAAGCCCAACTTGCTCTTGCGGCCGTAGTCGACTGACAGACGCTCGAGCAGCAGAGCGCCAAGACCCGAGCCGGTTCCGCCGCCAACGGCGTTGAACACCAGGAAGCCCTGCAGACCTGTGCAGTTGTCGGCCAGCTTGCGGATGCGATCGAGCACCAGGTCCACGATCTCCTTGCCGATGGTGTAGTGGCCGCGTGCGTAGTTGTTGGCAGCGTCCTCCTTGCCAGAGATGATCTGCTCCGGGTGGTACAGCTGCCGGTAGGTGCCCGTGCGCACCTCGTCACAGACACTGGGCTCCAGGTCTACGAGCACAGCACGCGGGACGTGCTTGCCAGCGCCAGTCTCAGAGAAGAAGGTGTTGAAGGCGTCGTCACCACCTCCAATGGTCTTGTCGCTAGGCATCTGTCCGTCGGGCTGGATGCCGTGCTCGAGGCAGTAGAGTTCCCAGCAGGCGTTGCCAGCCTGGATGCCGCCCTGGCCGAGGTGGATGGAGATCACTTCACGCATCTTGCGATTGGGTTAGGAACTCGGAAAGTCAAAGGCTGGATGGGAGGTTTTTTATTGACAGACAGAGCAGAAGTCACGAGGAAGCTGGGTGATGAAGCTTACTCGAGGTCTAAAGGCTGACTGGCTGGACTTGTGGGGTCGGACGCAAATTCGCGAATGAGCAGGCGGCCGAGGGCGGGGTTTCGAAACTGACCAATTGGTGCGACCTTTCACATAGACGGTGTGTGATTGGCTATAATGGACGCTTATTTCGGCAAGTAGAATCTTTGCTCAGTTGGCTATTTTTGACTTAAGATGGAGCGCTACGACCGGGGCGACGTCTTGGGCGAGGGTACCTTCGGTATCGTGTACGCCGCCGTGCAGAAGAGCACGGGGCGGCGCGTGGCCATCAAGCAGTTCAAGCGCGGCAAGTTCAAGGACGGCGTGGACTTCACGGCCCTGCGCGAGGTGAAGCTGCAGGCGGAGCTCAAGCACGTGAACGTGGTGGAGCTGCTCGACGTGTTCGTGGCCAATGACACCATGAACGTGGTGTTTGAGCTGCTGCCCAGCAACCTGGACGACGTCATCAAGGACAAGGCCGTGGTGCTCACGGCCGCGGACATCAAGACCTACATGCAGATGCTGCTGAAGGGACTGGCCTACTGCCACGACCACATGGTGCTGCACCGCGACCTGAAGCCGGAGAACCTGCTGATCGGGCCCGACGGCAACGTCAAGATCGGAGATTTCGGTCTCGCCAGGGTCTACGGCAGCCCCAACCGCAACATGACCTCCATGGTGTGCACCATTTGGTACCGTCCCCCGGAGCTGCTGTACGGCGCGAGAGAGTACAGCGGTTCCGTAGACATGTGGGGCGCGGGCTGTATCTTTGCGGAGCTGATGCTGCGCATGCCGTATCTGACGGGCTTGAACGAGCTGGACCAGTTGGGAAAGATCTTCCATGCTCTGGGAACCCCCACGGAGGACGAGTGGCCGGGGGTGAGCTCGCTGTCGAACTATGTGGAGTTCACGCCGAGCACGGCGCCACCACTTGCGTCGATCTTCTCGGCCGCGTCGGAAGATGCGCTGGATCTGTTGGGCAAGCTGCTGAAGTACAACCCGGCGGAGAGAATGACTGCCGAGGAGGCGTTGAAGCACCCGTACTTTAGCAACCAGCCGGCACCGACGCCAGTTGAGAAGCTACCGTCGACGCCAGCAGCGCCACAAGCGTCGTGACTTTAGCTCTCGCACTTTGTGGAATGAAGACGGACGCATCGGTGGCTGGTAGTCTTTCACACAGCAACCTCTGCACCATCTTGCAACTAATCGTCGAGCAGCTCACGCTCACAATAATGTTATAGTCGCAGTTAGCGACTGCTTCACTCAAACTCCTGCAGCTCTACTTCCTTCTGCCATTCTCTCTCTTGCTCGCATTGCCAAAGCAGCGACTAAAGCTTTCTTGTCCACGCGTATCAAGTTGTCAACCAGAATCGTCAATCTTTCCCGCCAAAACCACTTGGCGGGCTCTGACTAAGATGTACTACGGTGAGAATGTGGCCCCACAAGAAGACCCGTCCATGGAGGAAGTCTTCGATGACGGGAGGTGGCCATTCGGCTTTGAGGGTGAACCGGATTCCGTCCCCTTTTGCTAACACTGCAGCTTTCCAGCTCCTTGACATGGCCAGCATACAAAATGCCGGTTTCGGTGCCCACGAGAAAACCTTTGTACTGGATCCTTTTTCTGTCAAAGAACACACCTTTTGTGAATGAGAGTGGTTATTGTGCCCGATTAAAAGGCATTTGTCTAACCCAAACCACACCATACCGGTTGCGCAAGTATACACGTATACGCATTCAGCGCACCACCACTCATTTGGGAAAACACGGCGGTAGACGAAGACCTGCTTGCAGGAATGGAGCGGACGCGCAAGCTTCTACGGCTAGAAATGTTAGGTCGGCAAGTATGGAGTGGGTGGTGCCGCGTTAGCGGCCGGCGAACGGAGGCGAGCGGTTGCGAGCGCGCGAAGACGCAGCAAACCCGCGCGGGGTGCCCGCGCAGCAGGGCCGCGCGGTATTTGCGGAGGCGGGCCCAGCGCCGAGCATTCCAGTGAGCCGATCAATTCACTCACTCGGAGGTTCTATCTATTTAGCCGAGCGAAGCGAGAGCCCAGGCGCGGAAGGGGCGCCCGGTCAAGCGCAGCGCGGCCGGTAACCTTGGGCTGGTGCTGCTTCCTGTGCGTGAATCTGTGTCAATCGGGTGCAATCGGGTGCAGCCGGTTGCAGTCTGTTGCAGTCGGTGACAGTCGGTGGCAGTCGGTGGAGGTTCTTGGCAGGGTTGTCGTCGGTGGCAGTTGTTTAGGCTAGTCGGTGGCAGTAGTCGGTGGCAGTTGTTTAGGCTAGTTGCTAGTAGGTGGTGTTTGGTGCAGTTGGGAGTGCACGTGCTGCTTAAAAATGCACTTGTAGATGATGTTGGCTATGCATGTGCTTCCTCTTCATGTGCTTGTTGATGGTGCAACAACGAGTGTTGCTTTTATCATGCTGATGGAAATGACGCTGAAGCATTAGGTTCATGTAGTAAATGCAAGCAACAAGATCTACACAGTCACTTTCAGAAAAGACATCCCAGACTTTTAAGTTTAAGACATGAGACGACAATACATGCATACTACTGATGCAATACCAACATTATTTACGTCCTCCTACTTGTACGCACATGTCAGCCAACATCTTTGAAACATCTTCGTACCTTTGTACTTCAAAATCGTTGCTGGACATCATGTACACTGTAGCGAATTTTCATTAAGAATTTGATATCCGGACAAGAGGCTGAAATCCAAAAAACCTATCCGGAATATACCTGGGCAGAGTTGGTCCTGATCGGGTGCAATCGGGCACATTCGGTGGCAAATCGGGCACAAATGGCTCGTCTCGTGGTCCTCCAGTCGGGTACAATAACACGTGCCTTTGTGAATTCAATATTGTGAATTCCGGCCAAATTTGCCGATCTGGGGCGATTGTGTGCTCAAGTCAAAACCGATCCAATACAAATCCAGGTCATTTAGCGAATCGCCCCAAACTAATAGTGTAGCACAGTAACCTCTCGACTAAGTGCGACACGCTGCTAATTATAGATTTGTATGGCTTGGGGTCGATTGGGCTTGGTCGATTCAACCAATCGACCACGGAAATTTCGAATCGAACGCACAATACAAACTTCTTTATTAAAGTTAGTACTTAGTGAGTCCGCCTTTCTGCTTGATGACCGCAAGACAACGGCGTGGCATTGACTCCACGAGCTATTCCATTAGCAATACCAGTAGTCAAAGGGTTTACAGTTAACCCTTTGACTACTAGGCTTTTTAAATAGGCCTATAAAACAGCCTTTTTAATTTGCAGCGCAGTCTATCAGTGCGGGTGCAGCGCAGTCTATCAGTACGGGTGCAGGCACGGAAACACACGGTTCGGAAAAACCACGGTTACAAGAACCAGTATAACCACCAGTAACCTGATCTTTTGGTTTTACTATGGTTATACTGTGGTTGTATGGTGGTTGCAAATTTTATGTAGCAATTGTGTGGAGAAAGAATTGAGGGCGTCATCGCACTCGTGTTGTGCAAGAAAGCGAAGCTCATCTAAGACATCGCCACGTCCAGCATCGTGCCGCAAGTGATTCAGTAGTGCGCGTGCTGTAGCCTGCGCTTCGTCATTCTCCTTCGGCAACGCAGAATGGCCCAGTCCCATATGACTCATGAATTACTCGGGGGCGCGGTTGCAATGAAAAGGTGCGGTGGTGTCGGTAGTTATCGACTTGCCTGAACTCGGCATCGATCTGGTTGTGGTCGTGATAGCCAACGCTGCTCTCTGCAGATGGCTACTGACGTGTGCGTTGAAAAATTGCTAACGGTGTGCTGGTGATCTCTGTTGTACATTGGCATGGAGCACTGCAGGTCTCAAAACCTGCTCGCGACGTGCGCCTCCAAGGTGCAGGTGCAAGACCCGTCACGCTCGGCGCCTGCTCGAAACTGTGATAACAACGCGCGATAGGACGCAGTTGTTAAAGGACCCTTGTGTGGCCGGCTCAGCACGCAAGCGCGGGCTACGCAAGAGGTTGGAACTTGAAAGCGAGTCGAAAAGCGAGTTGAGTTCCTCTCGTGTGGACTAGAACGACAGAACCTCGGTGTACAAGGCCCCAATCATTTTGTGACATATCTACGGTGTCTCAAGTCGTACACGTAGTCCAAGCCCCGTCACGAATCTCCTCCACTCCACCGCCCCCGACACATTTGGCACGCCAGCGAATCCCGTGGACCTGTTCACCGCCTACGTCGGAGCCATTCAGGGCTTAATAAGTGCCATACTGCTCACAAATGCACGACAACATGTTTCGTTAGAACTTTGTCTGGTCGGTACGGATCCTCGTTTAAGCCTATCTGGTGCTGAGCCTGCTGAAGCTGCATTTGTTTGCTTGCTTAACTCCGCTAGTGTAACCTTCAGACATCGCAATCCTTCTGGCACAATACGTTCCTGTGGAAATGTCGTCACGAGATGGGGGTGTCTGGAAAAGCATGCAGATTAGCCTCAGGAATCTCAGCTTTGGCTAGTTGTGCTATCTTATGAGCCAGTTCTGCTTCGTGCTCCTGTCTCCTCCATTCGTCCTCTCACCAGCGCCCAGCACGCCGTCGTCAGTGGAATTATTACTATAATTCCCAGCCTCGCCATCATTGCCGGCATGAGATCTAGCCGGAGGATCGCCATGTCTATCTCCATTTCGGTTGTCCTCTCTGTCTCCGTATCCATTGGCATTATTTGAATGCATGTCACCAGTATCACTAATGCGAGAATAATCATCATCTCTATCCCCATCTGGGCCACAACGACGACTGCTACTTTCGTCCCCGATAACACCAGCACAAATTCCAGCAGCGTGTGGTAATATTGATGAAGTATCCTCATCATCTTGTAACTACCTCGCCAATACTCAAATGCAGCTTCTGAAGCATCATCATCGCTTTCATCGTCTGATTCTTCAGCAGGTTCATCGAAACGATAGTCTCTTGCAATTTGACGTTCATCAGGGCGGGTCAGTCTTTTCAAAGTTGAGGTGGTGGTGGAGCCTGTACTTTTGGCGGACCCCTCTAACCCGCGCACGTGTTTCCGGACAACAGCAATCTTTCATACCTTGTCAACGCTCATTCTATTTCGTTTTGCCGTATGAATCAAAGCTAGTTCGCTGAAGTAGCGTTCACAGGTCGCCGTGTTTGCCGCAATCGACAAAATCACAATTGCGAGTGGGCAACTTGCTGTTGGGACGATCAGCTTGCACAATCTCCAACATTCCTGGATAGAGCCCACACTGTCGAATGCTGGTGTATCGAGGCCACCCTGGAACCATCGAAGCATATCTGCAAACAAACTCGTAGTATCTTCGCCGATAAAACGTCTGTAGTAGTAGTCACCAACTCGGCACATCGAAGTTATCTTTGTGAGAGGGGTCTTGTTCTCGATTTTTGTCTTGTTTTCACAGCAACTGGATGCAAGAACAACGCTAATAGCATGAGGGGCTGTTCACTCGAGTACCATTGCTTCTCCACCAGCTTAGTAAGATTACAGCTGCCATACTGACTATTCGAGAACGCAGTAAAAATATCAAGATAACATAGGACCACGTCTGCCAATGTGTTTTCATCTTGTTGGAGCTTGAGCGAGGCATAAGCAAGCGACCGCACGACCTTGTCGTTTTTTTTTAATCGACAACCATTAAAAGGTCTCAGCCTCAGCTAACGTTTTCCACCGGTTCTCGTCGTTAAATACCAGCAACTCAACGGGTAAATCGTCAGCATCTCGAAATGTATACCTAAATCCTGAAGCGACCCACGAACACGCAACAAACGCAAAACATCCTTGCATGCTGTTCCATCTCGTTTCACAAAGCTGCTTCAGCTTAAGAAAATATCCATACCTCTTTTGCATGCACGTTCTTGCTTCGACCCACCACTTTGAGGCTAATGCGTTGAGTGCGCTCACGGCACGTGACTCTTCCTTTGTCACTGAGGAGTACTCTGACTTTAGCACAGCCTTTGCCAAATTATTTGACGCGTGCGCAAAACAAATTACGCATTGAATGTTGGGCCAGCGGAGGTTAAAAAATTTCCGAGCACGCCCACACTGCCCGGCATTGTCAGTAACGATAGCTCCAATTTCCCAACCATCACTTTGCATATTCCTCAAGATGTTATCCATTTGAATAGCCATAGTCAAATCATCGTGGTGCGAGGATGTTGGGAAAAGGCCATACGTCACTTCGTTACCAAAAGGGTCAACTGGCACCCCAACAAATTCTCACGAGCTATGTTTTGCCAAGCATCAGACAAGAAGTTCGCACGCCCACCTGTACTCTTTTGACACTCCATTAGCGTGTCAACAGAGCGCTTCTGGTATCAGAAGCGTGCTGATCCAGAATGACACCTCCCAGTTTTTCGATTCGGCAACTTTAAAACAGACATCTTCCCCGCGTCTTCAAACACACGTTTGGTGGCATTACGTTCGATGAAGCTGAAAGGAAGCCCACTGTCTGCTAGAAATTCTACGAGAGACTTCTCGAATTTCTCCTGTGCTTCCTTCTGGGGCACTGCTACGAAGAACTCATTATGCGCCGCTGTCTCTTTGATCAATGTCCGATAGATTATCGTAATCGCTTCGAGGTAGATTGCAAGATAAAGCACCACGATTTTGTACTCGCTGAAAGCTAGAAGCATTTGAGCCACTTCTATCTCTTGACTGCAGCTTATGTAAACCTTGTAGTGCTTACAGATGCTGAGATGACTTGTGTACGTCTCCGTTCTTCCCTTTAGTGGTGTAGCTCCAGTAGTTCTCGGTGCGGGCTGCGCAGGCAGATAGTGGCGCTCTGCAGCACTTGTAGTTGCCGGTGGAGATTGATCGTCTGCTATTGTCACCGCTGATGGGTGCGCGGCACTTGGTGTCGTCAAGATATGCTGCCCAAATGTTGCGGTCGTCTCCGGATCTGGTATGTTCGGTTCAGAGTCTGGCTCGTGGTGATCTGGCGATAGCGGTCTTGCATCTTCATGAGGGTTTGAGGAATGGTTTGCCGTGAAATAAGCATCACAGTGTCGACAGATATGCCATGTCCGACCACAGTTATCGCATGGCACCTTGGTGTTTATGAATTCCATGTGCGCTGGGGTCGAGGGACGGCCCATGCTGAGCTGGATGTGGCGTTCTTGTTCACCTAGAGGGAGGGGTCCGAATATGGCGTTCTTCTTGCGCAGAGGGGGATTCTTCGTTTCAACGGCACTTCAACCTGACTGGTCGAAAATTCAACAACCAGCTTAAAACCTGGTTGTACTACCGGTAGTTATTCTGATGGTTGTTCCATGGTTTTTTCAAAACCAAAAAAACGAAAAACCACCGGTTGCCAACACTGGTTCGAGGGGCCTCTTTCAGCGAATCACATCGCTCCATTTTGGTTTCCGCAGACCATTCTGTCATTCCATAATCTGCTCGTCGAGAAGGAGGCCATGGCGCGGGAGGTGTGGTTCGAGCTGGTTGATCAAAATGGCAAAGGAGTCGTGAAAGCGTTTCCTGTATCTGTGGCGGGTGAAGCCGTCTACGAATTTATGAGGGCAGTTTATGAAGAGCATAAAAGCAACCACCTCCGTGATTTAGCGGCTGCCGACCTCGAAGTGTACGCAAACCGGAACGCGTACTATAGTGATCCGAGGCAGGAGCCTTTGGAAGCGGATGAGAACATTGGGGAGCGTGGCCGAACAAAGAAGGATGCACTTGTCGTAGAGTTTCCGTCGCAGGCGATGCCTACCAAGTATTTAACCGAGCAAGGAGGGACTGTCCAGTGGCGGGAAAGTTTTCTCGAGCAGCAGATTCAGGCAGAGCACTTGCCGGCCGTGGACGAGCTGAAAGATTTTCTTCAAGGTCCACTGGCTGTCAAGATTGGAGTGCCAAAGTTTTTCTTGGACTTGTGGGCGGAGGTAGTTGGTCGGAGGGTGCTGGAGAAGCTGTTTGTGATCGCCAACTCGAAGCCGTGTGTGGCCATCATGGACTACATCAAAGAAAATGTCATCTATCAATCTACGTTGGAAGGTTCGCACGCCACGGAAAGCTCGTACCATTGTTTGTGGGATAACTTGATCCGCCGAGTGTTCGATCGAGTAATCCAGGATCTCGGAAGGAGTAACCGAGATTCATGTCACTTGGCGTCAACCGGAACAAGTCGCCCAGACTTCCTGTTCACGGTGGACCGTGTGTGTGTGTTTCGTGGTGAGGAAAAGAGCCCCGGGGTTCCCATGGAAACACCGCGCAAAGAGCTATGGAGCAAACTCGAGTGGAGCTATGGAGACGTGCCGTATCTGTTTGGTTACGCAGCAGTTGGTCATGAAGTCTGTTTGTACGCGATTACTCACTCGGACGAATCTGGAGTGATTACGCAGCAGCTGGGGGCAACTTATCGGCTCACCAATCTTAACGACCGCTGCTTGTTAATGCTAGCACTTTTGAACATGTCTCGACTCCTGCGGGGCATAGCCTCCATGTGCCCTGAAGAAGGGCGTGATGAATACCAAATCATCCATCGTCTCGAGACTGGAGTCGTCGTCTACCTCGAGCCGAATCGTGTCATTAAAGCTTTTCCAGAAGTTGGCTTTGATGCCAAGGCGAAGCTCGCGACTGCAGTGTACAACGTCGTGCGTAATAATGGTATCCCGAACGTCGACCAATTGTTGAACGTGAACGAAAACACCAGACGAATGGTGTTCATTCCTCGAGGGAAAGAGATGAAACCGTGTACTCTCCAGGAGCTGCACAGTGCTGTGCGCGACGTGCTGACTGCTCTTGTGGCGCTCCACGCTGCGTCGTGGATGCATCGAGATATCCGCTGGTCGAATGTTATGAAGCGCCGCGATGGCTCAATGTCGTGGTTTCTAATCGACTTCATGGATGCTGCCGAGAGTCCTCAGACTACTAAAAGTGGTGCGCACTTGAACCCCGGTAATCACGCGCCAGAGATGTCTGATGACCATACCGGCAGCCACACGACAGCAGTGGATATCTGGTCGGTGGGCCATTTGCTTGCAACAAGTGCCGTCGCGGAGTGGGTGGATAATCCAGAATGTATGGTGTTTACGATGAAGCTGCAGAGCAGGACGCCGTCGAAACGGCCTACAGCCGAGGTCGCTCTAAAGAATTTTTCGTTGCTTTGCCACACTCTCTTGCGAACTAAGGAAGAGCAGCACAAAATGTCGCCACGAAAGAAGAGCAGGGCTGACTGCTCGGCTTAGTTTGCTTGATTTAATGACTGCCTGTGGAGGCTGCCACTGGAAACTCGCCAGCAGCGAGTTTATCTAGAAGCCGTCTCCAAGTCGCATTGCGTTGGTGTCGTAGCTTGAATTAACTCCGAGATGCCGCATTAAGCGGCAATCCATTTTAAAATCTCAAACGTTAAGTCCTTCATAGCAACTGCTTTATTACCTTTTAGCTTTGCTTCTCATGCGTAGATAAACCTCAGAACCAGGCACCACCTCAACGAGATGATGCCTACGAATGAATTTGTACGATCCTCACCCACTCGCTAGAGTGTCACCAAGGGTTCTGCACTTAGCGCCATGCATCTTGCATATACTGGACTGAACTAACAGCAACTTCGCGACTTGCACTGCGCTTAATACTCCTCGCCCAGTTCGTCCTCCTCACCCTCACCCTCTGCCGTCTCCGCAGACACCTCCTCGTAGTCCTTCTCCAGAGAGGATCGTGTAGTTCCACCAAGTTTTTGTAGCCATCACCAAGCATTTTGCACAGATCATCAAGAAAACTCATCAACGGCACCACACCAGGAAGCAGCACATATCACCAAGGGAGTAGCACATATCACCAAGGAAATAATACATATCACCACCAGTTCTCATCAATACAGATCGCGTAGCCGTCCGTTCTCAGCCAGCAAGTACATCGTGCTAGCGTCCTAGTGATCTCAACCTTGCTCCCACAACATCCCCCTGTTAATTAATAATATACGTCGTCGTGCATTGAATCTCTCAGTAAATATGTAGGTCTTCTCCGTTTGCTTTCCTGTATATCCTCCTAGTATGTGTGCCCGCAGCTTGTGTTTTTCGGCGTGTAGGAACCTTTACAACCTTCTGGCCAAGTTGCTGATATGGTTCGAACCTGACTGCTGGATTCACTATCGCCTGCCATGCCTATAACTAATGCCGTGCGTTGCCCGGAGAAGCTCTGGATATTTGTATCACTGGCAAAACCATTTTCCGGAAATGGTCACACTTTAAGCTACACAACTGAAGTGCGAGCAGCAGGAGCCTTGATCCAAGCAGCTGCACCAGCGACTCAAGCAGTACCAGCGACCGATATAGCATCTTTCGTGTCCGTCTTATGGAAAAGATGAAAGACCGTTTCCGATTCACGACAAAATGCTCGCAGGGTTGAAGTATTAGACTCCACTCAAATTGTGTTTGCCCAGTGTGCAATCTTCAATAAGACTGCAAGTTTGCCCCGCTCATTGCGCTGGCAGAAGTCAACTTAGTCAATATGTGTTTCTCGTGTTACATGAACGCTGTTCGAATGTGGCCTATTGTGAGGTCGTATGAAGGTTGTTAGAGTCCGGATGGGTCAACATTCACCAATTTGCGATAAGAAGTGAGACAGGTATTCGATTTCCCGACCGTTTATGGCTGCGTGCAATAGAGAGTCAGGTTTCATTAAATTAGGAAATGTACTGCAATATGCGTTTAAACAAGTTTGGCGAGGGTCAGCGATCCTGCTGGCGAGATTCACGAGCGCGTGGAGTCTGACAGAGGCGTCTTCCCGTCCTGTGATGTTTAGGCTTGAAGCAGCAGCACATGCAGGGGATAACTGCACGTTGTAGACTTATTAATTGTACGAGTTGAAGTGGAGTGAGTGAGTCACTACAGGTCCAGGTGCAGCATTTCGCCCGGTTGCAGCCGCTTCACAATTAGGTGATGTAGTAGGCCCGTGCACGCAAAGAAACTAGCGACAACGAAGGAACAAAGCGAAAGGAAGCTGGCCCTTTGCACTTTGCAGGACGGAAGGCCGACGCACAACCTTGTTTCCCTTGGTGATCCTCACAGTTGCATGGTGAAACTACACGGATTCGTGGTGGGTGACAAGCATCGAATTCATTGGTGATGGCTAACCAAAAACTTGGTGGAGTTGCACGGCACTCTTCTCCAGAGCGGCCAGATCCTCTCGGGCCTCCGAGAACTCACCCTCCTCCATACCCTCGCCGACATACCAGTGAACGAACGCACGCTTCGCGTACATCAGATCGAACTTGTGGTCGATGCGAGAGAAAACCTCGGCGATGGCGCTCGTGTTCGAGATCATGCACACGGCGCGCTGCACGCGGGCCAGATCGCCACCCGGCACCACCGTCGGCGGCTGGTAGTTGATACCGCACTTGAAGCCCGTCGGACACCAGTCCACGAACTGGATCGTGCGCTTCGTCTTGATCGTGGCCACGGCCGCGTTCACGTCCTTCGGCACCACGTCGCCGCGGTACATTAAACACGCAGCCATGTACTTGCCGTGGCGCGGGTCGCACTTGGCCATTATGGACGCCGTCTCGAACGCGCTGTTGGTGATCTCGGCCACCGACAGCTGCTCATGGTACGCCATCTCTGCCGAGATGATCGGCGCGTACGAGCTGAGCATGAAGTGGATGCGCGGGTACGGCACCAAATTGGTCTGGAACTCCGTCACATCCACGTTCAATGCACCGTCGAAGCGCAGCGACGCCGTCAGCGACGAAATGACCTGGGCGATGAGACGGTTCAAGTTCGTGTACGTCGGACGCTCAATGTCCAGCGAGCGACGGCAGATGTCGTAGATGGCCTCGTTGTCCAGCATCACGGCCACATCCGTGTGCTCCAGCAGCGAGTGCGTGGACAGCACGCTATTGTACGGCTCGACAACAGCCGTGGACACCTGCGGCGACGGGTAGATGGTGAAGCCCAGTTTGCTCTTGCGGCCGTAGTCGACCGACAGACGCTCGAGCAGCAGAGCGCCAAGACCCGAGCCGGTTCCGCCGCCAACGGCGTTGAACACCAGGAAGCCCTGCAGACCTGTGCAGTTGTCGGCCAGCTTGCGGATGCGATCGAGCACCAGGTCCACGATCTCCTTGCCGATGGTGTAGTGGCCGCGTGCGTAGTTGTTGGCAGCGTCCTCCTTGCCGGAGATAATCTGCTCCGGGTGGTACAGCTGCCGGTAGGTGCCCGTGCGCACCTCGTCACAGACAGTGGGCTCCAGGTCAACGAGCACGGCACGCGGGACGTGCTTGCCGGCGCCGGTCTCAGAGAAGAAGGTGTTGAAGGCGTCGTCACCACCTCCAATGGTCTTGTCACTAGGCATCTGTCCGTCGGGCTGGATTCCGTGCTCGAGGCAGTGGAGTTCCCAGCAGGCGTTGCCAGCCTGGATGCCGCCCTGGCCGAGGTGGATGGAGATCACTTCACGCATCTTGAGATTGGGTTAGGAAACCCATTGAGCGCGAGGCGTTTCTAGCTCCCCATCCGTTAACCTTAACATGTATGTCGCCGTAAGGGTTTCAATAGAGAAGTGCATACATTTCCGTATCATGTATAGTGGATAGCCTCAACTTTTCCCTAAGCCTTAATCATGACTATTAATATTACCGCTGTTATCCTGTATCGACAGCCTTTGACTTCGCACGGCACACGTTACCGAGGGTTATCCTGTCTGGGGCATTACAAAGACGGTGCTGAAGATTGCAGAGCCAAGTCTTTAGGTGAGGCCGTTTGTAAACAAAAGTGTCTAATTTTGAAAAAGGCGGTTAGCAATCAAGATGACAAGAAATATGGTGAAAGAGCGCTTTACTGAAGTCAAGAAACAAAACCAGCTGCTCATGCACTTGCCCGACGCACTCTCTTCAGCTGCACTGGACCATCACTCGTCGCCTCGTCACTCGTCGACTTGGACTCCTCGTTGATCTCCTCAACCGGCGCGCGGGCACGGATCTTTCGCTTGCTCGCTGCGTTGGGCTTCTCCTTTCCATTGCACCACCCCTTGTGCCAGATCTCAAAGCATGACATGGCGGCACCATTGTACGCTCGCCGCACTTTGTCACAAAGAAATACACGCATCGCCTGGGGGTTCTTTGCCTTTTCGGCGTCGCTCACCTTGAGCTTGCAGTGGCTGCAGTAGGTCGACGTGTCATGCTTGACTTCACCATTCACCCCTTCAACAGCGAGCAGACTTTACAAGCTCTTACGCATCTCTTTTTGCCTTTCTTGTCGTTCCCAGATCGCATTTTTTCGTTCTTGAGTGGGAGATGCCGCACCCGTCGGGCAGTGGTCGATGACGATGTTTTGACGGGATTCCTTGGTACTCGTTGCGCACTAACTCGTCCCAATCCTCGCCACGTAGCTGGCATAGCTCTACATGAAGCCTTCATGAACTTTACATGGCTAAGCTTGCCTTTTCCTTCAGCAGCCCTAGCAGCGTTGTGGACAATGTACGCGTTTACAATGGCCAGGTCCAGCAATCCGAGAAACAGCGACTTGTAGTACTTCTTGTACTTTATTGAAAGCTGCAACGAATACCTAGCCAAACGCGTACAATACAGGATTAGCATCATGCTTAAGCAGTAGATACAGGATTAGCTCTCTTACCTTTGAAGGCGGAGTTGATCCTGAACATCAACTCCACCCATGAAAGTCTGATAGTCTTTCAGAACTCGGGGCACGAGGCTTCCCTCTGTTGACCTGTAGCTTTGTTGCGACGCACGACGCGGTTCAGGTGAACGCTTCCGCCACAGCACAGCATGTACACCGCTTGACTATCCCACCAGCGCAGTGCCCGTAGCCCAGATAGCTGTACGGCTTCTGCTACCTCGTACGTGCCTCGCTCAATGCTGGCTGTTTTTTCTTGGGAACTTTCTTCTTCTTCTCACCTTTTTTGGCTTCCCTCCGACCAGTGAAACCGGCAGTCACAGTCGGTTCGTCATTATAGTGCCTATAGAATAAAAACCCATCGACAGCAGCTCAAGTGCCAGCGGAATAGCCGTGTAAAATCTGTCCATGACGATAAGTCTCATCTCGGACCGTCCACACCCAGTAGGCCCAAATACCTGGTGTAGATTCCGTAAAACTGCAGCAGGTCCAGACGTGTAGTCAGTCGAATCTCCTTGCTCTTGCTTGCCGCAGTACACTTTAAACCTGGAGAAGACAGGTTAAGAATTGGTTTAGCTTGTACCATACAGGATAAAGAAATTTCAGAGCAAAAAAGGCTATGCCCGAAGGCACAACCTCGACTTACCGAATGCAATACGCCGTTGACGAGCAGCACAGCATAAAGAGCTTCGTGCCCCAATTGTGGGGTTTATCTTTGAGATAGACTCTCATCCGATTGAATGATGACCTGGACGGAAGCATGGCTTCGGCGAAAGCCATGGCGGGGGAGGGATGTAACCTGCTTGAAAGCAAGACTGCAAATCATCAATTACAGATCGTAGTTTCCAAGCGCGATCAACAACAGCCCGCTCGTCACTGTTGCTGCTAAAGTACAGGTTGCGCGAGATGTACATGAATCTATCGCGCAACATGAACTGACCGAAACATCCACGAGGGATAGCCCCTCATCAGTCGTCCGCCAGTGATTCTCCAATTTGTCTTGTTTGGCACCACCGTGCGCGCGATCAGCAGGCCGATAAAGATGCACAGCTCCCTCGCCGTGATCTTAGGCGTTTTTTGCAAGTCGTTCTTGATCTGATCACGAGTGGTTATACAAGAAAAACCAGGGTGTTTTCGCTCTCGAGCGACTTGCTTCTCGTACTGCTCTTCAACTCGTTCATCAATCTTCTCCTGGAAGTACTCTTCGCTTTTTTGCAGCAGCAATATCGTCCCAAAGCGCCGGCTGCGCAAAGTAAAAGAACGAACCCGAGGCCGTAGCATCAGCCTTTAGAGCAGCAGGAGTCGGTCCATAGTTTCCTGTATATAGGTGAGGATAGTCCTCCTGCACTGAATCAGGTGGACGTGTTTCATAGGGATCCATTGTATGGAGTTTGAGTCTCCAACGCAGACCACCCATGCGCTGCCATTTCCGGCCAGAAATCTTTCGATATTTGTCCAGATACAACGTTCTCCAAGCCTCCGACAGACATTCCTAAGCGTTCATCAAAGCGCAACTTTGGAGGTGACATGAACTCTTCTTCCTCGTTCACTTCTACGAAATCATCATCTGCACGAGTGGCACCGTCGTCTTTTTCTTCATCTGAGTCGAGAACGGAAAACTCATGCGGGTCATCAGAGGCTGTCAGGATATTCGCGTCCTCTGCATCGGTAGCATACAGGTTAAAGGGGTTAACCTGTATTCACGTCAGCTCTAAACGTGTATGTACAGGTTTCACGAACCAGAAGTATTTGCAACGCTGTCATCTTCTTCCTTTGACTCTTCATCTGGACCGCTCTGCACTAATAGTGACGTATCATCCGAGCTGCTGTCAGGTTCATCAGCCTCAACAAAATCAGGGTCCAGGTTCTGCCGGCTTGGTGGACAGAGAGCTGCACAGTCATACAGGTTAGACAATTCACAATGTACTATGCTGTATGATACAGCTCGTACCGTGCGAGCTCTCGTTGGAAGCATCAGGACTGATGTTGACAGTAGTGTCGTGGGGTGACACGCCTTCAATGACGCGCTCGTGTTGGCGCCTCTGACTGACTCCTGGATCTGCTGTGGGCTGAACTGGGGTCTGCTGTATCGCCTCCAAAACTATACACCATACACATACCAATACAGGGTAAGCACATATGGCCGCATGTATCATACAGGATAATATTATCGTACCCGACCCAGCGTCAGCTGTACTGCTCTGGTCCGTGCCATCGCGTGCTTGATGTTTCTGCGCATTGCTCTCTGCCTGCTGTTCTGCGTCAAGCTCCGTTACAGACAACGATATTTAGCGGCGTACGACATCACATTATTCATTTCAGCTTACCGAGATCGATCTGGTACAAGTACGCCATGAGCTCCTCCTCTCCGACAAAGAAGTCTTGCAGCGCCATACAGCCACTCATGCGGTGACTTCATTCCCAACGGCTGTGGAGGTAGGGCCTCAAAAGCAATGACCATCAGCCATTGCACCCGTGCTGCACGGATGCGCATTGTGGCTTTCAGCGATTTTGCCCTCCGATTTAACTAGCTTATTCAAAGTGTTCACCACATGTAACAGTGCCTCATCCAACAGCAATTCTGCCATAGCAGTAGCAATCCGCAGCGCACGAGCCCTTGGTAGCACAACGCCGATCGCACGTTCAGCAATGCCATTTTCTTGCGGCGAGTAGCCATTCGTCGTCTGCAGGATTATGACTTTCTCGGCACAGTAAGTAACTAGCTCAGTGCTAGCAACCTCACCACCTTGGTCCGAGTGCAAGCGCTGCACTCGATACTGTGGGAACTGCGTACAAAACTCGTTCATCAGTCGAATCAGAAAAGAAGTTGCATCACTCTATGCTTTCAAGCTCACTTGTAACGCGTGGCTTCATCCAGCACGTACATGAACATCTTAGCTCCACCCGTAGTAGGATCATCCATTGAGCATACATCAATCACCAGAATGGACAGCGGTTGCTGTTTCCGCGGCGTGCGCCTCGCATGATGCATCCGCTTGGCTTTGCTCACCGTACACGCAACACAGTCGTAAGGGTTCAGGTTTTTCGCATTGATCTTAACCCCAACTTTCAGCTGTTTCAGCAATATTTTCACTGTGTTCATGTTCAGGTGCCAAAGCGCTGATGCACCAGTGCCATCACATTTCGAGTCAGCACCATCACTCCAGCCACGTGCTCAACACATAGACGATAGATGCTGTCACTCATGTCAAACCGTAGAGAAGCACCAGGCTTGGACAGCAACGCACTTCTTTGGTCGTCCGAGCATACAAGCTTGAATTTGCCCTCCATCTGCATGTAGCCTAAGCTTATGATGTTTACGTGCTCGGTCGCCACGTACATCACATTCTGCAACAGTTTGTCCTCAGGTTCATCAGTCACCTGGTTGCACACGCGCAACAGCACAGAGCCACAAACTACAGCAGATTGAACAGTGCCGTTAGCAAAACTGAGTTGGCTTGTGGTTCGATCTGATAGTGACGTGAATAGCGAAACATCGTTGCACAGATCGGCTTGGGAACCCGAGTCAAGTATACACTCAACAAAGGCCCCACGTGCACGCATACCTCCATTCCGGTTCACCATGTTCACCGTCCTTGGCTCGTTGCGTCCGTGATTGAAGCGCGGCGGTGATACACCACGACGCTCACTGCGCCACGGCGTAGTACTTTGATCACGCGGCGGCTCACTCCGCCAGCGAGGAGGATCCTGCCTTAATGCGGATCCAAATGGCCGTGGCGGTCTCGCGGCGGCGACCAGCAACGCGGCGGCAATGGTGGTTGACTCCGGTAAACGAATCATCTCGTGCACGCTCATAGCGTCCACGCTGTGGAGAGCGACCACGCTCGTCACGTGGACGTGGCAGGCTTGATGGCCCTGGTCACGGCCACACCGCTTGTTCCACAAACGTCCACCGTAATTGTAGTCGTTCACACCGCGTTGTTCACGATTGTCCCATCGTGGACCATTGTAGCAATCCCGCGGCAGCGGTGGACCTGCACATGATCCACCCGCTGCACGCCCTAGCTCACGTGTCCAACTTCGATCTGGATGTTGACGGTGCGGCGCAAGTGCCGCACCGTCAACATCCAGATCGAAGTTGGCGTTGTAGGTGAGTAGACAGGCGAGTCCACGTGGTTCTCCACGTGCTGCACTACCCTGGCTGGCTGTTCAACACCCACTGCACCCACAAACGACGTTGCCGGCCTGCGAACCTTGGACTTCACTTTCTCCGCCAGGACCGGCTTCAGTGCCTTCCCAGTGAGCGCCGTACACTCGGCGTACCAGTGTCCAGGCTGGTTGCAGATGCTGCACTTCGTCCTTGTCTTCTTTTGATCTAGCTCGTCCTGCGTCATGCCATACCGCTTCGTCTTCCTCTGCTTACCTGCGGCCTTGCCGCCTTGGTTCACAAAGTTCACAGCTTGTGCAGCACGTTGCACTGGCTGCAGTCCTTCAACTTGGCTGCGGGCCTGCTCAGGTTGACGCAGACGCCGAGTCACCTCAGCTCTCGTCAGCGTGCGGCAGTCATTCTTGCTGCACCACACGGTGTGCTGCTCCGCCAACTCGCGGAACACTTGCTGCGAGTTGGAGAGCAGGAGGCTCGCATGCTCCACTCCTCCAGCTCGCCGTTGGCCTCACGCAGGCGACGCACCAACTCGTCACTTTTCTTGACGTACACGTCAACGGTCTGGCCGGGCTTGACCTCGTGGCTCACTACCTCGCGCAAGATGTAGTCGGGGTTTAACCCATCGCCCTTAGTGAAGTGAGCCGTGATGCGACCCCAGAGTAGTGACGGGGCCTTCATCTGGTCCTTGAGCTCGTCGACCTTGAACGTGTCACGCAGGTTCATGTCCAGGGAGAGCGCCAAGGCTGTGAACGCCATCACGCGGCGTCTCGTGTGGTACTTTCGGTTCGTGTATCCCAAGGCGGCATCGTACCGCTCGTTGCTGTACGTGATGTCGTCTAGCACGAAGGAGGGGAACCGCAGGGTAACCTCACTCCTCCAGTGCATGAACTCCTCCTTGTCGTCAGTCAACTTGGGCAGCGGCACATCCTTGCCGAGCATCTTCTCGGTGTGCCTCTCTAGTTCAGCGTCGTTGTTGCGGCGCCCGAAATGGTCGTCCAGCGTGCCGGTGCCTTGGGAGGACGAGCGGCTGCGCACGTCGTCAGGCAGTCCACTGCCACTACTGTCACTGGGCTCGCTGGGCTTACTTGGTTCTTCAGGAGGTCCTGCTGGTCCTGCTGGTCTTGCTGGTCGTGGCTGTCGGCGTCGTTGGCGCGCTCGCCGGCGTGCCGTTAGTCGTCTCTGGCTGCTGCACGGGGGACGAATTCCGGACTGGTCGACTATCGGTGTGTCGCACAAGATTGACAAATAGGCGGTCGATCAATAGGGTCAGCAGCTCAATGCCACCTGGCATTGCAGCCAAACGACGGCCGAATTCTTCAGCTGGTGTCCGCTGATTGGTTGAAATTGAAGCTCGCTCCTCATTCACTGATTCTTCGCTCGACGAATTACTGCCTTCGTCAGAGCCGTTCTGCTCTCTGATTGAGGTACATAACCTGTGATGCATGGCGCGTCACGCCACCAGCACTCCCACCTTGGCTCCAAAGAGTCATAGTCATTAGGACAGTAATAGGCTAGAGTGTAGGGCGGTAATCAGAGGGAACACGTAAACACGTAAGTATCGAGACAGAGCGCCACAGACAGGTACAGCGGTGGGTAGGCGCAGGTTTAGGCTTCACTTGCGCCGCAGGCGTCAAGTTCTCGAGTGAGTGAAGCCTCGGCCCAGCAACACCGCTCCCCAGAAAGTAGATTAAGTGTAGCAATACAAAACCAAGCACAGCTACTCTAAGTCTAAATCTACTCGTCGATTGCGGGCGACACAGCCTTGAGCTGTGCGCCAGTCATTCTCCTCTGCATACTTCAGTCCTGTCAGTTAAGCTGCATCGTCCCAAGCACACGCGGCAAAGCTCCATGTCCGCGTGTGTTAGCGCACGCTAAAGATGTCCACTGCGATCTGCAGCTCGGTGCAGTGTTCAGTCACTGCAGCTGGACACTGCATCAGGGCTGCATCTCACATTGGGATGAACGAGAGCGTTATGATGGTACGCTAATGTAGGCAGACAAACTCCAGAGGCCCATACACCATCCTTGCAAGGCACACCAGAACCGACACCAGCTACAAAGTCAACATCATCAGGCTGTGTATGCCATCCACCACACGCCTAGCAGTACCCAGCACGGCGTTCCGCGCATAGACCGAGTACTTTTTGCAAGTGTTCCAGCTCAATTGCAGCGTGAACGGCACCAGCATACACATCGTCGTGAACCATGCATCGCACCACTTGTAGACCGTAGTTCGAAAGACGCCAAAGTAAGAGGCGTTCTCCGACAGTACCGCCATAGGCGCCTTGAAAAAGCTCATTAACATGAAGTACCAGTAATCGTTCCTGTACCTCGTCAACAGGACTCGGTCCCGTGCCATCGCTTGGTAACAAGCGAACGACTCCCGCAAAGGAAACACCATCCAGCGACTAACCCGTAAGCACCGATCAATGGTCGCCACCCAACCGTGCGTAAGGGTGTCGTCACCACCCAAGCAAGTATCGCCAGCGCACTCCATACAAGACGCTCACGCCAACGATCCCAGTCCGCAGACAACGCATCCCATAATTAATCTTCATAGCCGGAGCCTACAGAGGTTTCCAGCACCATAACAGCCAAATGTCCTTGCGTCAGCACGCTAATTCCATTATGCCACGCCTCAGTTAGAGTTAGGCACGCCTCTTCTTAGTCGAGTTCAATCTCTCCTTCTAGTCTCGGTCACTTCAGAGCCTTTTCCATCAACATCATTCATCTAGACCGGCAACGGGGTTCACCTCCGATGTCGCCAGCGACGTGAAAGGTACTCCTGATGGGAGATGACACTACCCGAGGTAACGCTTCGTTCTCAATCAGCAGTTCTCTCCACGTCAGCACACGCCATTCACAAATCAGCCTCTTGGATCAAACAGTGACGACGAACACACCGTGTCCGATCAGGACCATGAAGCTTCTGCAGTATCGACTCGAGACGAATGGAGCCACGCCTGGCGCCAGCGCCGAGGCCACCACCGCTCAGGTTCTCTTCAGATCAGGGCCTTGGCGGATGCCACGGACTTGTTGACTGTTGTTACTCGTCACCGGAGGCGTGTTCGTCAGACCCTGCGTGGCGGACGCGGTGACTGCGGCTCTACCACGGACGAAATTTACTGGTTGGAACGCCTCGGCGAACGAGCCTTTATGTACCCAGCCTGGGCGTTCTGTTGCAGCTGCTGGTGTTGCTGTTCCAGCAACACCGTAACCTGATCCAGCAACTTGTCGGTACGCTCCGTTGACGATCCTGGCGTCTTTGATACTTCGCCAACAAACTCGTCTTCTTCCTCGACGGGATGGTGTGCTTCCTTCTCCAACAGATACTCACACGCCTCGGGATGTTCTTCGCCTAACTGCCCCTCAGGAATGCACGCACGGCCTTGTTGCGGAGACTTTTGCAGAAGATCTGAAAGCGAACCTTCTGGTCGTGGTAGTTCAGGGAGTCACACAAGGCAGCCGCACGGTCTCCCCACTCCTCGATGGATTCTCCACGGTCTCACACCGTCGTGTGCAGGCGTTCTAGCCTCTCATCCGTAGTCTAGAAAATGAACTCGTTATGGAACCTAATGGGCAGTGTTTTAAAGTCCTCAATCCGTGACTTAGTCCACCAAGTTCGTCCTTTCGTTCCCTTGAGACGTCGTTCAAACGATAGTATCTGTGCCGACTCGGGCAGTCCTGAGTGTTCTTCTCAAAGTTCGTCCAAAATTCACGAGCCTTGTCTGACGTGGAGTCATCGGAGTAGAACGGAGTAATCCATTCCGCGTTTTTCCAAGCCGATGTCTCCTCCTGCGACTACAAAGGTTGACTATACACCGTTACGCCTCCATACGAGGGCATCGGTAGTCCACCATAATACCCGGGTACAGGCATGCCGTTCGGCCATTGCCTGTTCTATCAACGCTATCAAGGGGAGCTCATTGGCTGAAAGGACTGGCCAATCGGCCACTTCGCATCCAAATCCGTTCCACTGAGGCGTTAAGTTCATCGGCTGAGTCGTAGGCCACGTCGCCGAGCCCTGTCTACGACCCGTTCCACCATGATACCGTGATCTGGGCGACTATTGCTGGACCGGAACCCCTTGAGTGTTACTGGGCATCACAGGACGCTTCGCCTTCTGTCTACCCGTCTGTGCGGTTGAACCGCCATATTCAGAGCTTGTTCGAGGTCATTGCCATGCTTCGAGGGTTCCAGCGGCGGGCAAGAACCCTGCGACACCTGTTTCTTAGTCGGTACTGCCTGCCCAGGTGCTCTAGTTCTGGTTATCAGCACGGGATACACTGCCGTGATGCCCGACGTCGGCACACCCCGGTGGAACTGCCTCGGATACCAGTAAAATGGGAGGGTCGATGCACCTCCCCCTAGAGCACCAGTAGAACCGCTAGTGGTCTTTGTCTGCAAGTCTGCTTCGAGTTTATCACGAGAGACACCCTTCTCCGTGCCAGTATAGATTGGTATCGTACCGCTGGGTATCGGGTCAGGCTCCGTTTTCCACTGGGGATCACGACTTGGGAACGCCTGATCATGTCCCGTAGCTGTTACAGGTTCGGTCATCATCGGCATCGCTCCGTACGACACCGGCATATATCCAGGCATTCCCGAAAACCCACTAACGCCTTGCTCTTGCCATCCATAGTCAGGTTCTGGCTTCATTGGCATGAAAGTCATGCCTGCTTGCTCCGACGTCGACGTCCAAGGCACCGACCGTTCCTGCTCGACGTGAGGAACGCTAGCTGGCACGCTTTGCCTTCTCGGTTCTCGATCAGGAGCTCCCCTGGCTCCTTCTCCACGTTTACGTACTCCAGTCATCGGCACACCAGACGCTGACACACCTTCTCCAAGGCCAGGCAGAGTCGAACCGCTCGGTTGCTGCCCAGAATCTGGAGGTCCTGTTCCAGCCGACGCAGCAGCCCGTGCTCGTCTAGCTTCCACTGTAGCAGCACGCCTTGCAGCTTTCATTGGACTTCTAATGTATGCTCCAGAGACTGTCGGCCTTCAGCCGTTCCAGCCATCCGAGACTTCTCCTCATCACTTGTATACAAACAAATGGGCGACGCTGGCTCCGTAAGCGATTTGTCATCATCGCCCTCATCGTACCCGCACGACCTCCATGCTCATCTCCATCCTAAGACCCAGACTGGTCTCCCTGTGCATCAGCAACTTGTCCATACTGATCTCCGTGCACATCAGTACCTTGCCCGTACTGATCTCCCTGTTCGTCTGACGGGAAAAACCCTTCCGTCACCGACGCTTCCGATTCTCCGCTGTCCGGCACATCCGCGCCTCCTTCACCAGGTGGTCCCGTTACTGTAGGAAAGCCAAATATTGCTTCCAGCGCTCTCCGAGCGTTCCTTATCGACCACGTATCCAAATCCGAGTCTCCCAAGCTGTTCCCGAAACAGCACAACTAGATCCAAGTCCGCTCTAGTCCTCCAAAACTGGCGTGACCACACACTTCGCTCCAAACCCAAGACATCTAAACACGCTGTAGAACGCGCGTACTCGGTCTCTGACGCAGAGTACGATCCAAAATACAAAGGCGAAATGTGCTCATGGCAGTCCTCAGACTACACAAACGGCCAGGACGCTAACCGCGCCACTCCTTCAACAGCTCGAACACCAGTCCTTGATTCACGATCAACTGGTTCGAGACCTACAACAGTGAAACTACCCTGCTTCTCCACCAACTTGAGTCTTGTGTCTGCCAGTGCCTAGAAGAGTACTTGGACGTCGATCTGCTACCTGACCCCACTATTCGGTGCCTACGTGGCTGACGAGCGATGGGGTCGCTTCCGCACCATCCGACGTTCGGTATTTGGTCCGGCTCTCGTGCCAGCCAGGACCCCGTTGTCCGGCACCGACGCCAGTTGAGAAGCTACCGTCGACGCCTGCAGCGCCACAAGCGTCGTGACTTTAGTTCTCGCACTTTGTGGAATGAAGACGGACGCATCGGTGGCTGGTAGTCTTTCACGCAGCAACCTCTGCACCATCTTGCAACTAATCGTCGAACAGCTCACGCTCATAATAATGTTATAGTCGCAGTTAGCGACTGCTTCACTTAAACTCTTGCAGCTCTACTTCCTTCTGTCATTTACTCTCTTGCTCGCATTTCTTGTCCACGCGTATCTTGCAACTTCAAGTTGTTAACCAGAATCGTCAATCTTTCCCGCCAAAACCACTTGGCGGTAGTCGACGACCCTCGCCACTCTCCATTTTGCATCGCTCTGACAAGATGTACCATGGTGACAATGTGGCCCCACAAGAAGACCCGTCCATGGAAGAAGTCTTCGATGACGGGAGGTGGCCATTCGGCTTTGAGGGCGAACCGGATTCCGTCCCCACCCCGAGGGAGAAGCCTGTCAAGCCATCAGCACTGCTCTAGTGCGAGCAGAAGACCTGGCGGGGAGTACTCCTTTGGTGGAGAAGCAGAGACTCTCCCCGCCATGCCAGGCCTGTGTGTCAATGGACTGGGGTCCGTTCTGCTGCCATTGGAGGGAGACGCAGCCGAGAAGCTCGTTGCTGTGTGCCAGAAGTCCCCATTCGGACGGAGACTGGACACGTTGATGGATGAAAGCGTCCGCAAGAGCTGGCAGCTGCAACCGGACCAAGTGACGCTCAAGAACCCGAGGTGGCAAGCAGGAATCGAAGAGCTCAGTCACATCATTGCAGAGAAATTGGGCTTCAAGGACGTCCCGTTGGAGTGCAAGCTCTACAAATTGCTGGTCTACGGGGAAGGAGGCCACTTCGCCAAGCACCAGGACACAGAGAAGGAGGACAGAATGGTGGCGACTTTGGTGATTCAATTGCCAAGTGTTCATGAAGGAGGTGACCTGGTGGTTTATTGAGGGAGAGACAAGCAATATCGCCATGACTTTGGCAAGGCGGACGGCATGGCGCCATACCTCCCGTACTTTGCAGTGCACTATGCTGACGCTGAGCACGCGTTGGAGGAAGTCACGAGCGGGTATCGCCTAGTGCTCGTGTACTCCGTATGCTTGCCACCGACGAGGCACGACGTACGTCCACTCAGACCACTAAATGAAGAGCTGGGAGATGCCATAACTCGCCTGGCTGTTGATGAATCCTTCGCCTTGCTGCTGGCCCACGAGTACACGGAGAAAGCATTGGGGATCTGGGCATTCGGGCACTTAAAGACGTTGACCGCGCGAGATTCCACGCGCTTGTGCAAGCGAACGCAACGGTTGCTTCGGACAAGAAGCTCCAGTTCTTTTGGCGTTGCTACGTCTTGATCTCGACTACATTGATGACGGTGGGTGTTGGGATGAACGAGAGCGTAATGAGTCCATTGTCTGGTACGCTACGACTGGCGCACATTGCAGCCCTTCTATCAGCTCAGACGATCTCAACTTTCTCAATCCCGGGGAAGAAATTCTCGATGATCTCTGGGCGATTAGTGGTAACAGCACATTCGAAGGCTACCTAGGAAACGAAGGTGCCACAAGAAACACTACATACTTCCGGTTTGCGATCGTTGCTCGGCGCGGTCGACCCCCAGTGCAGCGGTCGATGAAGCGCCATGGTGGAGCCACCAGTGCAAATGGTCGAAAGCGAGCACGCGCGGGGTGAATTTAGTCGTATACTGCTGCAGCAGCCGGCCATAACTTGGACCCGCTTGCTGTTTTTGTTCGCTCGTATTCTTGATACACTTACTTCGAGTATTTTGTTAGCATCTAATCAATGTTAGTGTTTGGGGCGTTGACCCCGGTTGCTGCGGTATTGTTTTCAATGCAGCAAACTCTTCGTGCATACTTTTAAGAACTTGCGCTTTTTTCACGCCCAAACTATTATAAATCTTAGTATCCGAGCCGTGTTGGATGCAGCTTCAACTTGCCGCTCGAATTTTCCCGCCAAAACCTGGTTTGGTATGGATAGGACACATGCGGGGTCGACGTGGCTACTGCTATCGCCACGACGATGAAGAAGACGAAATGCCGGACGAGACGGTGGTCTTTTCGAAAGGGAAATAGCCATTTGGATTCCAGGGTGGGCCTGAGACCATCCCAACCCCATCGGGAACTGCCTGTCAGAACCTCCGATACGCTGCTTGCCGTGTCTTGCAAAACTTTCACTGACTTCATCCATAAAATGCTCGGAGTGTTCGAGAAAAATGTAACGATTGAAGAACCCTGGTAACGGCATCTTGATTGATGTCCGTCACAGCATTTTTCACAGCTCGTATCGGATTATGCCATGGAATATGCGAGCTGTTGGTAATTGCAGGCGCTCCTGCATTGATTATCATGTTCTTTAGCAACTTCTTCTGCCTCCTGAAATACAAAGATGCCCTCGATCCGTCCATTATTGCAATTGAGCGCAACTTTGACTGGAGAAAGATTGATAAACTTTTATGACAGCACTGTTGTATGCGGTTGTGAATACGGCTATGGGACTCCGCAATGACTCATTCAAGGTGTAATGGGCAATTCACAGCGGAATTAGGAAAACTTTTGACGCCGTGGCGAATAAGTGTCGGCATGTGGATCCAAGTTTGCTAAGCCATGGTGCTGTCTATTGCTTCGAGACGCATTGCGTGGCTCAATAACCAACTTCTATGAGAGGTAGAGACCCAATGTGGTCGTCAGCTACTCTCTCCTGGGTCACTCATATCTGGGTCATGTCCTACATGACTGGTAGGAGTTGACTAACAAGCTTCGATTGATGGGTTGTGTGGTCAAAGGGGTTTTAGGCTTGCGCTTTCCTCCTCGTGCTCGGCACGTGTAGGAGTCATGCACTGCAGGCATGTGTTGAATTAATTACTTTGAGTTTTACTCTACAACGTGCAAGTGTTTTTCCAGTGTTCCTACTTCTCTTCAGTTCACACTCGCAGCGCTAAAGCTGCTAGGTTATGAGCCCAAAGTTTCGCGCGAGTGTGTATCGGAGCTTTAATTAACCGGAGAGGATCATGAGCAACAGCAACGCTGGAAACGCTGCGGCAGTCGTGCCAGCGCAGCAACATCAACTTCGCGGTAGCAGTAAGCCCCCACTCTTTGAAGGGACATTTGAGCTGTACCAAGCAGAACTGGAGCTCTATCTGGCGGATCGAGAAGCTTGGGACGTGGTGACGGGTGATGAGGTTCGCCACGTCTCGGACCAAGACCAGCAAGCTACATTCGATAGGTGTGACCTCTTGGCACGGGCGGCCATCCTGCGAGGGCTTCGGGGATGCAAGAACGATGACGCGTCAAAGGTGTGCGGGATGCACTCGGCGAAGGATATGTGGGACACTCTCTGTCAGATCACACGCAACGCGATTTTCGTACGCTATGCTGCTCAAGCGTCAGCTGTACCAGTGCTCGCATGTGCCAGGCCAATCGATGGCGGAGTACATCCGCACAATGACCCAGCTACGACAGCAGTTGAGTAACATGGACGCGGAACATGCTATCACGGACGGAGACATGGCGTGCCTACTGTTGATGGGCGTTGCCATGACACACCGCGAGCTGCTGGAGCAGTTTGACCTGCCAACTCGCCAAGGCAGCCCGCCGACACTGCAACAGGTGACAAACGCTCTTCGTTCGCGGGATGAACGCGATCGGATGATTGAGCAGGGTGGTGGAACCGCTGGAACAGTAATGAGCATGACCGGCGGGCTGGTTACAACTTTCATAATACCACCGGCAATGGCTGGGTAAATAGGGGAGTAACTGGCAAACGCTCTTCGTTCGCGGGATGAACGCGATCGGATGATTGAGCAGGGTGATGGAACCGCTGGAACAGTAATGAGCATGACCGGCGGGGCTGGTTACAACTTTCATAATACCACCGGCAATGGCTGGGTAAATAGGGGAGTAACTGGCAAAATGGTGGTAGTGGCAATCCACACAATAGTGGTGGTGGAATGAGACATCTCCGTCGCCCCTGTGGCTTCTAGAGTGCTTCTCGATGTACTTTTCAATATATTCCTAGTAGAAGCGACAGAATTGTTCGAATATTCGCATCGACTACGCGTTTGTATAGCTGCTCTAGTAAGCTAAAAGAGCTTGCTTCGGACGCATAACTTTTTACGAGGGGATCACCTCGTAAGTCGCTCTGGTGAAAAAGCGGATAAGTGGTGTTAACAATGATGCAGAACGCATCATCTTAAACGATGAACTACTAATATAATAATACGATGTCTGACACGCGCACAGGCCGCATCTATAAGATCATCTGCTCTAAGAGTAATGATGTCTATGTTGGATCTACTTTCAACGCTACGAACGCGCATGTCGCGGCATAAAGGCACATTCTTTGGCGGCGATGGTTTGGCTAACTATCCCGTATTCGAACAGCATGGGTGGGATTCTCTCAAGATGATTCTGATTGAGACTTATCAGGTAGTTGATCGACGTCACTTAGAGATGTACGAGCAGCTATGGTGCAACAAGTTGCAAAGTGTCAATATTACGATGCCATTTAATGTTGTTAAGTCTTTAAAGGGATCATCTCAAGTATTATCTTCACGCCTACGACGATACATGGCGAAAGTGAGAGCCGTCAATAAGCAACATCCCGAAAAAGAAAGGCGTAACCCGTGCCAGTGTGGAGGTAGCTACATAACCAGACCTAATCGTGACCACATTCAGAGCTTTATGCCTGTTCACGAAAGATCGAACATTCACAAGAAGTGGCTACAATCGCGCAAGTAGGCAACTCTCTTTTTTTATCGATGCGATCAACTAAACCTCCATCGCGCAAGTAGTCAACTCTTTTTTTTATCGATGTGATCAAAACATCGCAGCAAAACCTCCATCGACAAGGTGGTACCCTTGGTACAAGGCACGAACCTTGGTACGAAATTCACAACACGCCACAATATTCCCAAACAAAATGAGAATATTATTTTTCCCAACCAAATTCACACTTTCAAATACGATTTCAATGCCGAGAGTAAGGGAGCTAAGCTATATCAGTTAGGGGTCATCCTCTTGGGAAAACATGAGATATTTTCTTTTTTTCTCATAAGCTCAATACAAGAAGACGCTACCACTCTTCTACTCTTCCTATATACTCTTCTTTTACTTTGAGGAATTGAGAAATTGAAAAAGAGCATATAGTATTTTTAGACTGATGCATGTTATGCAACAACATCGACATATATACACAGCAACCTCCAAAAAATTTCTCAATTCTCAAACTACAAATGGAACATCTATCGCGATTGAGAGATTGCGTAGGGATATAAATCCACTGAGAACACTATTTTGCTCATAACCCATTATTTTTCTCTCAACATGCTATACACAAGAGACCACGATCGTACGATTAGGAATTAAAATCAATTAAGAAACACACAAAGCAAAAAAACAACGGCCCACATACAAAAATATCCATCTTAAGCGATTAATATACTATGATATAACAAACACAACATACCAACGATCATGTGCAACATTAACCGTGCCTTCTCGCAAGAACTGTATGACAATATAGAGTTCAACATCACGAGATGGTACGGAAAGGAGTACACAGATCTGAATAAGTACAAAGTAACTGGCCATGTCATTGATAATAAAAAGAAACAATGTCTTGCAAGTACAAATCTGGATTTGTTCTTTGCCGTCCACTGCCTCTGGGATTCAAAACATCGCAATATGCTGAGATAAAACATTGTTGCTGCGAACAGGAAATCAGATACAACCATCTCATTCAGCACATTGAGAACCCCGATATCATCTTAGTCTTTGGCTCGTGTTGTATTCTCAAGTTCGGTTTAAATGGCTTATCCTGTTTAGCATGTGGAAATGGTCATCGCAATCGCATATCCAACTACTGCTCTAGTTGTCGGAAGAAATGTAAATCATGCAAGAACTTCCACTCAGATAACAAGAACTGTAAACGATGCATAGGATGTCAAGAAGCCTTCCCAAAACTAAAAGCTAACAAAGAGTGCAAGTCCTGCTTTGCAGATCGCCTTCAATCTACTATTTAGTTTCATTGTAAAACGCACAAGCAACAGATAGCTCTATTCGAAGATGAGACGTACATGCAGTGGCTGATGAAGCGTGATTGGTTCTACTGTAGACCTGAATACAAACTTTACCAAATGTACATCGCAGACTGAGTCAACACCTTTTTTGCTTCATGAATTAATTTTTTTATATCGCCAGACTATTTTACCTATGATATAACAAAACTATGGTACGCGATTCAATTAAATTCAGATCTCGTAAGTATGTAGGCATATGTCCAGAGGAGGTACTTGGGTTAAATGGCGATAGCTATCTGCAATGGGTAGCAACACTCGATGATTATCGTGATCGCGATCTTCTTCATCATGTTCGTAACCACAATTTCTGATACAGAGATCCAATTTGGAAAGCACAGAGGCACGTCACTCATTGAACTAAAAGAAAATCAGCAAGCGTATTGGAAATGGCTTGAAGGCCAAGCGGCGCAAAATCCGCGATTGAGTTACCTGAAATATGTATGACGCCAGAAGGACTTAAATTTATTGATACATCTGTTAAACATGATCGCTGACCACCAATATTTCATTTTTAGTCTTCTTCTCTCGCTATAAATATACATGGATCCACTCTTGCATATTGAGTACATTGACTTTCCATCCGAGGATGACCCTCTCATAATTGATGAATTTTACTACCTACCACTTCCGGATTTCAAGCCTCCACAAAAGACGGTCGATGCTTACTTAGCACTCCGACGCTTAGGTATTCCCAAACCGCCGATCCAACATCCGCGCAGACGTGATATACCTATAAATCCTGAGTATTTCCGCAGACTATGATCCATGCTTATATTTTTATTTTCATTTTAAAGAATATATCACATAGTATATAAAAACTTTCAACTGAATTTACTACTTACAACAAGTTTCTCTTACGATATGGACACCATCGCAGTTATTGAAGAAAAAAGGAAAGTAGATTTGCTCGTTACTACTGAAATAACAAGGAGCGTTGTAATCAAATTCAAAAGGATTACTATTATCGCCATGCTGAAAAGCGCCGTGAATATCAGCGTGACTATGCGCGAAAAACGTGCTGAAGCTAAGGCTGCCAAGTTAATTGTTAAGGGCGATTAAGCAATTAATATTTTTTTCGATGGTTATCAGTCATGATATATAAGTGGTGGTAAAAAGTTTCTATCTTAAGGGAAGATGCAATTAGTATATAAAAAACTCCCGAGTCAAACACATTTAACAAGTATGTGCAACGTCATTAAGGATAACGGAGTAAAGTGCAAGCTCAGTCGCAAGAAAGATCTCTGCCACAAGCATGTCAAGCATAATAATAAGATCGTTACGGAAGTAGTCGTCGAAGAGAAGATAGAGGAGAAGGTCGTGGAGATTAAGTCTGAAACTGAGAGCTCTTCGTGCGACTTCGATGACGTGACTGATGACGAGGATGAAGTAATCATTCCAGTCGCCGAGTCACCTGTTAAGGCGGTCGTTAAGCCAGTCGCAACTGATTGCGAGAAGTGGCTGAAGGCTAATGCTACTGGCGCTTATTATGTCGAGCAGCGTCTGCTTGAGAAGGATACAAAGCATTACCTACACGAGGTGAAGGCAGCTACTGTAATCCGCGTTAAGTTTTCGGATGTTAATCGCGTGTTCTACTGGTTCTATAATGAGGACGATGCGATTAAGTTCAGTGAGTACGTTGGTCAAAAGCTGAAGCTTGAGCCACACAATTTGATTTGTGCTCCTCGTTGCCGGTTGTTCTTTGATATCGATATGAAACTTACGGCTGACGATCTTGAAGATATGGCTACTTACTATGGCTCGGACTTGACTGATAACGTTGAGATGATGGACAAGACCGCTATGCAGCTTGCGCATCTATACATCGATGGTTTGAAGACTTCGCTTGAGGAGAACGGTGCAGATGAATCAGATATTAGTCAGATTGATTGGATGCTTACTACGCGTAACCGTGCCGTTGGTGATATGTTCAAGGTTAGTCTTCACATCAGACAGATGATAAATCAAGACTTTATGATTCTTAACGATACTCCCCTACTTGATAAGCTTCTACGTTACCAGTTTGTAGCTGAAAAGATATTGAAATGTTATATTTCCTCATTGGCCGAACATTAACGGAGATCCATGATAATTTCCAGTTCTGTATCCTCCTCTTTGGCACCGCGGGCTGTGGCAAGTCAGTTCTTCAAAAATTGGTCGAGCTATCGTATGCACAAAAGAAACGTGCATACTTTAGCGCTACCCAACAGAAGACGTTCGGTCTTGCTGATTGGTATGATAAGGATATTCTACTATCCGATGATCTTCCAATCAACATGGCTCAAATTCTTGCTAAATCTGATTATCTATCTATCACTTCAAGAGGATCAGTCAATGTTCCGATTAAGGGCAAAGATTCAGTCACAATTAGTGATTGGAAGCAGCCAATCATCTTCAATAGCAATACATTTCCTAATAATAAAGACGAAAAGAATGAAATCATGCGACGCACGATCGTTGTAGAGTTTAGAAATGATGTCGAGAAAAAGGACTGCGATACTGAGTTATTTAACAAGATTATTGCAAGCGGTGAATATCCTACGTTCCTACATCGTTGCAGATCGACTTATTTGCAAATGGCTGAACAAAATAAAGGCCGCAAGATTCATAGTTTTCTACCTGTTTCATACCTTGAGAGTCAAACTCTACTTCGCAAGAACATTAATGATTCATACACTTTTGCTTTGGCACGAGTTGAATATGATCAAAACTCTGAGATCTCTAAAAGGGTCTTACTCTCATATATCGCAGATGGATAAGAGACACCTATAAACAAGATAAAATGTCGAAAGCAACTTTAAATGAGAAAGAAGTACTACGATTCGATGAACGCAATCAGTTCAAGAATCAATACACATGCAAGTCTTGCCGCAAACATCATCTAGCTGGATGCTGCTTAAAATACACCAGCACTAACAGAACGAAGACCGGAACGTTCATTGGAGTAAGCATTAAGTTTATCCCTGAAGAATAAGCAAATTAGCATATTGCTGATCTTTTTTATCACATAAATATAAAGATACAATCGAAACATGACATGTTCACAATGCTGCAAATATATACAAGAGCTTAAGGAGCTCCAAGAGAGACTATGGATTATTGACGAGGTCTCGCGTATTAGATACGAATTAAAGAAACTAGATCCGAATCGCCTGTTTCGCGATCTTATCCGTGATATTCGTCATATAAGAGAGCTTGAGGATATCTTTGGATGCAAATTTAGTAGAATCGTTAAAAATTATGAGTGGCTAACATCTCGTCGCAACTCGATATGCCATAGCCACGATAGCATATCTGATTATTGGTTCAAAACGTGACTTAGAAAGCCGAAATGATCCTCCGCGCGCTGAGTCGTTTCCAAGCCGAAATGATCCTCCACGACGATCGCGTTTCGCTTGTTTCATACCAACGCCATATCGACGCTTGACTTCGCCACGTAGTGCGCGGATGAGATCACTTTGTTCGGGCTTCGTTGCTTTTGATAAGAGGAACTTTTCACCAGCATCGACCGCATCAGTCAATACCCCTCTCTTCTTGAGATAAGAGGTTGCTTTTTTGCACCAGATGTGACATCTCTTAAAGTGATACGCCCTCCCTCGACCGGTTTTGCGCCAACTCCAGTTAGAGCCTTTAAACCTGATCTAGCTGCGCCTACTGCTGCTGGGTTACCGGTATAAGCGATTGCTGGCGCCATTGCAGCATCTGCTAATTTACTCAATAATCCCGAGTCCTTGGCAAATTTTCCAACTTTCTTAACTCCGCTCCATAGATCTCCCCAGAAACCAGCTCCGTCTACGCCTGCTTGATGGGTATGAAGCACTTCACCATGTGTCATCGAAAGGGTGATACCTTTTTAGATCTGTTAGCTTTAGTCAGTTTTTTAAATTTTCAGGATGGAACGAATGCGTAGGCCCTGATCCAAGTTGATCAGCGCGAAGACGCACAGTCTTGCCCTGGAAGACCTTTTTCGCCTGAGCGGGCGTGAAATCAACTCGAAATTGCTTGTACATAGCTCTATATTATTATTATTATTATTAATAATATCATCTTAATTATAAGTTTCAAGAATGGAGAGCGTCAATGAACGGCAGAAAAGAATCTTCGGACCCTATTATTTGAAATTTGATGGGTTATTCGTATCAATGAGGAGCAAACGAAGAAGTCGTAACATGCTTAAAGGCATGCTTGTTAGTCATAGCTTTGTCGATCTTTATCGTAAAATTGAGATTGATAACGACTTTGATAAAAATCTCTTCGATGATCTGAGAGAAGAGGAGAGAGACTTTATGCAGTATGCTTTGAAACGGTTAAAAGTTTACAGCCGCGGATTTGAAGCAGCGTATAATAAAACACTCAACAAATATGTCGATCGATTAATGAATATACAGCGAGCATTAAACATTGGAAATGATAATCCAGAGCTAAAAAAGAGATGAAGGACCTCGTAGATATTCTATATCAAAAGAATGTATTCAGTGGCATGCATTATGCGATATTAAAGAAATCTCTCGATAATTAGTATTACCGCTTGAATTTAAATAGACTCGAAGTATCGATATATTTAGGCTTCTTTGGTTTATTAGCATCTCGTGTTATCTTTTTGATTGTAAGCTTCTCTAGCTGATCATTAAGCTGTTCAATGTTCGTATTTTCAGTATTAGATGGAGCCATCTCAACATCATTCTGACGTGAGAGTCGCTCTCTTCTGATTCTCTTTCTCCGATGCATTATTTTTATAATCGCCTCTATATATCAACAAAGATGAGCTTTCCAATTTTACTAAATATCAATAACCAAACATCAACTAATCGTTTCACATATCGATTCTCTCGTCCAGTTGATCTTAGTCAATTCGAAATAGCTCTAGGCAGCGTTTCGATTTACTATTCATGGCAAGCGATCACTTCTTCTAGAGGCAACAACACTTTGAAAGTCATCTGGCCGACTGGATCAACGACTACAACATATACGATCACGTTGCCCGATGGAACATATAGCGCAGCTGATATCAATAGCTATCTTCAATATTGGTCTATTCAAAACAAACTCTATTTGATTAATGATACAACCGGAACTTATCAATATTTCATTTCTTGTGCTGAGAACCCGAGCGCTTATGCCATTCAATTCACAATGAGTCCAGTCAAAACGCAAACGGGCTTCACTCCTGCTTCAGGCTTTCCAACTATGCCAGTAAGTAGCTACACTCCCCAGCTTCAAATCATAGATGACGGGATGAATAGTTTTAGCTCAATTGTTGGCTTTAGTCTACCTACCCAGCTACTCAGCAAACTTCTCTATTTTCAGCGAATAGTAATATTACTCCGATGATTGATCCAGTAGCAGCCGTCGTGATGGGTCTCGATTGTTTATACAATCCATTTGCAAATAATTCCCAATCGCTACATACCTTCACGTCTGCCGGCGTTGGATTTGGTGGCTTAATCACTTCATCGCAAGGTAACGGAATCACATTTACTCCGATGCAAGGCCAAAACACTGAAATCACCGTGAGCTTCTATGATCAAGACTATCGGCCATTAGAACTTATTGATCCTAATGTGTGCATCAGATTGTTAATTAGACCGAAAAAAGTGATATTAATATCTAAGCTACATATCGGCGATCGGATTAGTTATATTCTGGCTTATCCTTCTTCTGGTTATATCCATCATCATCGTTGATAGAGGCTCTGATGTTATTTCTTTATATAAAGAAATAAACTCTTTGATATTCATATCAGACGGGAAGTCGCGCATGATGATCGCAAGGTCTCGCTGAGTAAGGTTCCTACCGAGGACAACGTATTGACTATTGATGCGAATCGTCTTAGGTACACCAAAATAGGATTGGCTAATGTACATCATTGACCAACCGAGTTTCCTACCTCTGATGTAGAAGTCAGCAATAGCAGCTTGTGTTTTTTCGGCTCGAGAACAAGATCATCAAAGATTATTAGCTTACTGCTTTCATTTTCGTATTCTTTCATCGAAGGCACAATACCGCCTTCATGGATTTCCACATTGTCACAACTTTCATGGAGATGGTCATACAAAGCTTCGTTAGCTTTTGTGCATATGACAATCTTGGTGAAGCATCGGTTAAGGAGCTGAATGATATATAAAGCGGTGTTCGATTTGCCTGATCCACTTGGTGAAGCGATGACCATTCTGAATGGCAACGAGAAGTGATCATTCTTTGGATATTGACGGAGTTTCTTTTTCGGTATTGCTTGATAATAGTTCAACATTTTATCTTGTTATATCTTATCATATATATGTTGAACAATGTCCCAGCCCCGCCACTGAATACAAATATATTCAATGCTAATTTCTTTAAGCAAAGCGATGCCGCTCTTACAATATCAGATGCAAACAATAGATACTTAGCTCTTGGCGGAGGAGCGATCCATGGATCATTAGCTATTTCGGGAGCATTAGATGTTGGAGCATTAACAGTAGATGGCGAGCCGCTAGAATTAGCTCTGCCTTCTTATTTAACTGATATTACTGAAGGCATAGCAACTCCGAGCAAAGCACTTGTCCTTAATAGCTCTGCTAATATTGTATCCGGAGTAGCTAGCATGACGCTAAGCGGTACGTTAAGTGCTGCTTCTTTAGTCGGAACATTATCGACTTCTTCTCAGCCGAACATTACATCTTTAGGAACGCTAAGCTCCTTAACAATTGGTGGTAATCTGACTTTTACTGGTTCTAGTCGATCATTAACTGGTTTGACTACTTTAAGTCTCTCTGGTACTCTGACGAGTGGAACGATCAATGCTACTACATTTCAACAAAGTGGCGTGACGTATAACCTTGCTAGCTTTTTGACATCGATTCCAACCTCGTTAAGTGTTTCGAGTATTAATGCAAATACTTTTCAACAAGCAGGAACAACATACAACCTTGCTAGTTTCTTGACATCGGTCCCAACCTCGCTATCAGTATCGTCGATTAGTACCTCGACGCTAATTCAGAGCGGTGTAAGTTACAATCTCAGCTCATTTCTAACTAGCATCCCAACCACGTTAAGTGTTTCATCAATCAATACCTCAACATTAATCCAAAGTGGAGTGAGTTACAACCTTGCTAGCTTCTTGACATCGATCCCAACCTCGTTATCAGTATCGTCAATTAGTACCTCGACGCTAATTCAGAGCGGTGTAAGTTACAACCTTGCTAGCTTCTTGACATCAGTACCGTCTTCAATATCAGTCTCTACCGTGTCTTCAGGTACTATATACGGAAATTTACAAACGGCTTCACAGACTGCTATAACAGAGATTGGAACTCTCGGTTCGCTTAATGTCAGCAATTCTATTAATTGTAGTTCGCTTACCGTCAACGGTGTTTCTATAACAACAAATGGTGGAGCTACTTCGAAGGTTTTCTCTGTTACACCTGGATCTAACCATGCCGCGGCGAGCCGTCATGGGGAGTACAATCTATGCATCGATAATGATAAAGATACTATCGGAAGTAGCGCGGGTATATCATTCGCTATTGATACTGCTTCTGACGCTGCTTCAGGTCTCTCAATGACACCAAGTGCAGTAATATTAGCTAGAAGAACAGGGGTAGTTTTGCTTTATCTGATCTTAGCTTCCTCACGCGTTCAGCTGATTTAGTTACGAGTCCGTTAACGGAAAGGCTTCGCTTGCACCAGGATGGAAGAATCTCTTTTGGAAACGTGGTAGGAAGCCAAGATTGGAACTTTATGCGTGGATCGTCGTGTGGTTTGCGCATTGGTGTGCGAGAATCGGTTAAAGATTGTATCACGATTCAATATAACTATATCGGATCTGGTTACAATGCGAACTATCTTTCTTTTGATAATTACGGAACTAGCAACGCTCTAGTCATTAAATCTGATAATTGGATAGGTATTGGTACAAACACCCCGAAAGTCAGTTTCACTGTGTCTCATCTATTTGGTGTAACGAGTGGTTCCATTCGAAAGCAAATGGCGTTTCGGCAGCTCTATCATGGCGTGGTTCATCATACTCATCTTATGTGGGGATAGGCAGCTATAGCTCTACAACCCAATCTATTCGTTTTGCGGCCTATGATAGTAATTTTTCATTCATTGCTTACGTCCCGGTCTATGGAGGCTCCTACACGAATGTATCTGATGAACGATTAAAAGAGGATATTGAGACATACCATACGGATTAGACACAATAATGGCACTGAAACCGAGGCGCTTTAAATGGAAGCAGGACGAAAGAGTATCTATTGGATTTATTGCTCAAGAAGTTCAACCTATTGTACCTGAGCCAGTATCAACACCAGAAGGAGACCTTAATGAGTTAAATAGCGAGGGTCTACCTATCAATACGATGGGCGTTGATTATGCATCGCTAACCGCCATCCTTTGCAAAGCAATTCAAGATTTAAATGGCATCGTATCTACTCAACAAGTGAACATTGAGCAACAAAGAATTGAATTAACCGATCTATTAAATCGTATCAGTTCATTGGAAAATGCTACTAGTTAATATAGACTAGTTTGAAATGGGCTGCGTGCCAAGCAAAGATATGCAGTACTTAGTGACCTGTACGCGTCCAGATATAGCTAACGCAGTACGGTGTCTCGGTAGGCACGCTGGATCGTACACAAACGAGAATTTTGCAAGTGCTAAGCGCGTGTTGCAGTACTTGCAGGGGACGAAGACATTTGGACTGGTTTATTACAGATCAGAGGCGAAACCAGTGGAGCAGCTACAGCTGCGGGCGTTCAGTGACGCTGATCACGCCAATTGCCCGGATACGGGGCGCTCATGATTCAACTGAATGGCTTCAGCTTTGGATTCAAAAGCAAGAAGCAGAAAAGTGTCACGGACGATACTTGCAAGTCTGAGTTGGTTGCGGCCAGTAAATGCGTTGAGGACCTGCTGTGGGCACAGGAATTGCTCACAGAGATTGGCTTGAAGCCGTTGGTCCCAGAGCTGCACTGTGATAATCAGAGTACTATAAAGGTGTGTGAGCACGTCGGAAACTACGACGGTGTGAAGCGGCTAGCTAAGATGAGTCTCAAGGTTGCTGAGCTCGTTGAGGCAAAGGAGTTGTCGCTGAACTACGTTCCTACGGCAGATAACATGGTTGACATGTTTACCAAGGCGCTTGGACCCCAGCGGTTTGAAATGCTGCGGGGCTGCTTGGAGTCGAGGACGTGGTTGAGGCTGTTGCACGTGCCCGCCTGCTAACACGACATGATCGGGTTAGAGGCCAGGATGCATGAGTTCTGGGGGAGTATGAGAGGGTAGAGACCCAATGTGGTCGTCAGCTACTCTCTCCTGGGTCACTCATATCTGGGTCATGTCCTACATGACTGGTAGGAGTTGACTAACAAGCTCCGATTGATGGGTTGTGTGGTCAAAGGGTTTTTAGGCTTGTGCTTTCCTCCTCGTGCTCGGCACGTGTAGAGTCATGCACTGCAGGCATGTGTTGAATTAATTACTTTGAGTTTTACTCTACAACGTGCAAGTGTTTTTCCAGTGTTCCTACTTCTCTTCAGTTCACACTCGCAGCGCTAAAGCTGCTAACTTCAAGTGTTGGGTCAACCCGTTTCGTGAGAAATGTATAGCGCATGTCCCCGTGACAGTGCTCGAGTGCAAGGCTTCTTACACAGCCCAATCATGTGGATGAACACGGAATCCATCAAGCAAACCAACGCTTCGTTCGAGGTCAAGGCCTACAAGGTAATGACGCATATCGACGATTACAAAAATGAAAGCATGATTCATGAATCGTCAGAATGATCTGCAGCAATACAGGTTGGAGCTGCAGCATCTTATGAAACGTTGCGGTGGCATTGCTCGCGGAATTACGGCTGAGAATACTTGTAAACGAGCTCTTGTGGAATGAACTGGACGAGAATGGCTACAGTCAGCCACGTAGCGCTTCCTCTTTTATTATATAAAAGGCAAATTTGCCTGTCACTTTCGCTTGTGCTTTCCTACTTGCCTTCAACACATTGCAAATTACTTGTTACGATCATGTGTGTTTGCATGCAGCTTTTGTATACGCAATTTGAGCAGCAAGTCGTTCAACTTCAACACGCTTCCTGGTTTAGGTTGCCTCCTTTCACCACATTAGTTTCTTGTTTGCATTCTGTGACTCTTATCGACCACCTCAAAGAACAAGAACAAGAGGACGAGCGATGACCCAGCAGACCGACCACACGGTCGCTATCAATATTCTCCACCAGCTCATTCGTCCTCTATTCTTGCATGAGCACTTTCATGCTCCGAGGACTCTGAAATAGTCGAAGAAACGACGAAATTCGTGTTCTGATCTGCCCAGGTCTTTACGCGTGTCCGCTTTTGGAAAAGCCTTCGTTGTTCATCCTGTTGAAAGCTTCGACAAGGGTGCACAGCTCTTTCCAAACTGCCACAGCCAAGAAAACCTTCACACCGTGCTGGGACGACAAGCGGAATATCTGCACCAGCCAAACGCCAAGCAGGAGAGATCGTAGCTGTTCCCTCCCGCGTGCACTCAATAGGTGAGCGAGGATTTCGCTCCCGCTTCTCCGACCCCGGAACACCGTCAGCCGGTCGTCACACTCTTCCGAAATGGACGAGGTGGCCATGCCGCGCAACCCGCCGCCCAAGCCCAAACGTTCCAATGTGCCATCGGCACCTCCCGACTACCCGGATGACACGTACTCGGACCAGGATTATAACATGTCCCCAATTCGACGAGGTCGACACCACTCGAATCGACAAACTGGGTCTCCACCCTTGACACCAACCTATGCAGTGCCTCGCCAACTTAAGGTGCCGATTGTCGACGCTGAACCAGAGACTACAATCGGTGCTGCAGTCAAGATGAAAGGCGAGCTGAGCTTTGAGCGGCTGCTTCGTATTGAAGGTGAATTTGAGGGCAAGCTCAACTCGAAGGGTTCGCTCGTCGTGGGTACCCGTGGTGCTCTTCTAGGCAACGTTGACAATATGAAGGAGGTATACGTCACTGGTGGACGCATCGTGGGCAACATCAACGTAGATAAGCTGGTTCTGCGAGACAAGGCCCAGGTTTTCGGCAACATCACAGCAAAGACGGTCAAGATTGAGCCAGACTGCATCGTTGTTGGAAGGATCAATGTGAACCCCCAGGCGCCCGAGCGAATCAACGAAAAAGGTGAAATTGTCAAGGACGACGCTCCTGACATCACTCCGGCAAGCTAGTTGAAGATATCTATTAGAGACACGCATAAGATAGGCTTGAGATTTCGAGCTTTGATATATCGCCAAGCATAAGTACTGATACCATGCCGCTTCAAAATCTTGTCTTCTTTCGTCCACACCAAGACCTTGATTCGAAGATAAAGTAATATATACTCAGCTCCTTGAGACTACAAGGACGCGTTGAAATGCTGCTGAATCTCTTGTGCATGTATTACCGCGCATGGGGTCTTAAAACTTGCCCGGACGTCGGCGACCCGTGAACTTGCTGTCCGCCTTGACCTTCTTGCCCTGCTTGCGGTAGCGCTCCTTCTTGGCCAGCACCCAGTCCCTGCAGATAAATAAGTATCAACGTCGACATAATATAAGTGAACAGTTCAACTTGACGCCGGATTGCAAGATAAATCGTGTACGTACTTGGCCTTAATGGACTCGCGGCCCTTGCCTCGGCGTTGCTGTGTATGGTGAAGCAACAGTAACATTACGCGTGAGTGATTAATAAATCCAGTCTGACATGCATACCAAGGTGGTGCTGGAAAAGGCCTGATAAAACTTACGCGCTGGTACCTGGCGCGGCCCTCGTACGAAATTTGGTCGGCAGTGGCACCAACACCAAGCCCCTGCGGCACCTGCTGCTGGCCCAAGTAACCAGCGAACAGGCAAAGGTAGAATTTCTTGGCTTTGGCACTGTTCGGGAAGTCGATAACGAGACCACCTGAGAAACCGCAGCGCATGGCCGTGCCGGAGATCTCCTCCATCTGCTCAGGCGTCTCCGGGTAAAGCTGCAGGACAGCACGACTACCGGCCTTCAGACACGTGTAAAGCGACGTGAAGAAGCGCGTGAGACGCTTGCGCGCCGTGTGCTCCTTCTTGTCCGAGTAGCAGAGCCACTGCACAGCCGAAATACTGATGCACCCGTCGAACACACCCGGGCGGAAGGGCAGACCTCCGCCCATGTCCTGCAGGAAGACGTCACCACTGCTATCGCGCTCTGAAGCAATGTCCAGCATGTCCTTACTGCAAAATATAACCACAGAAAGTTAGACAAAATCGCACAAGTATCCGCTAGCGACAGCAGCTTTATGGTGCTTTCACGAACCTGATGTCGACACCCACCCAGGCGTGGCCATGTTCCTCCAGCGCCACTGCATCATCAACGCAGTACGAAATACACTCACAAAAGTCAGGAAACTGCACAGTAAGTACTGTGCAATTGGTCTTCACCCAACGAACCTCCACTGAGTCCGCTGCCACAACCCACATCCAGGATAAAGGCTTCCTTATCATCAGGAAGGTTCAGCAGCTCAATAGCTCGGTTCGACAGCTCTTGCTGCAATGAAAACACGACAAAAACAAGAGCCATCAGCACTACAACATTTTAATCACAAAAATCCTCGACGCACCTGCACTTTGACGATGCGAGAGCTGGAATTGTACTTGGCCGCCTCCTTCTCATCGTAGAAAAGCTGTACCGCCACCACGAAACGTATATTTAATTGATAATATCCCTAAAAGTCCATGCAAAGTGCTGGAAGACGCACCTCGGGCGGCGAGATGTGCTCGGGGCGACTCATAGTGCTCACTGGAGACCGACGTCGTTCGAAATGGCTGGCCAAACAGATTCGTACCGCAAAAGTGGTACCATTATGACACACTCTCTCTATTTTGGCGAGTCAGTTGAACATCAACTGTTTTGTCTGTCTCCTACATGAAAGCTGTTCTTATCTATTGATCTCCCACATCCCACGAGCTCCGATAACCACAAGCACTTTTGCTACATCTTCGTGATTAGTCGTTTCCATACAAACGTTGCAAAAAACTTTGCGGGACAATGGCGTCGGACTTTGCTGTGTTCAACCAGAGCATCATGAAGGACGGCACCGAGAGCGAGCAGCCGTCAGTGCTTAGCCCCATGTCCGGAATCTCCAGTGACGCCTCGTCGTTCCTCTATGGAGGAGGGTATGTCCACGCCCCCAATGCCAGACCGGCACCGCCGTATTCAGCCACGTTGCGCACCAATTTCACGTCGGCTGCCAATGACAACAACGCCAGTGGAGGTGCAATGGGGACAAGACAGCACTCGGCGCTACCTCGTCAAGACGATGTGTCAGAGTCGCCCGATGCGGCGTTCAGGGATTTCAGGACGCCGGCAAGGGAGCCTCTTCCATTTGGAGGTATGGGCATGGGTGTCACTACGCCGCTGCTACAGACTCGAGCGTCCAAGCGGAATATGCTGTTCACCATCCTGGCCATCGTGGTGGGCAGTGTTGTCGGCGTGTTGTTGAAGCTCTACCACATCAACACGACGGCTGCGCAGTGGATCATGACGCCGGGCAACCTCTACATCCGTGCGGTGCAGTGTGTCGTGGTGCCCATGGTGTTTGTGAATCTTGTGGTGGCCACGGCGGACATCATGTGTAAGGGTCTCGGTCAGAGACTCAGTTTGCGAGTGGCGGTCTTGCTGCTGCTGTCGATCTTCACTGCCATCTTGCAAGGGTGGGCAACTAGTCTCATAGTGCACCCCGTGTTTTCCAAGTATAGTGCTCAAATTACTGCGACCAGCACGGATGCCATCTTCGGCATTCAGTGTGGCAACGGCAAGTTTCTTGAAGCAAGTGACGATGGCGCGGTGACCTGCTCGGCGACGTCGATCAATACAAACTCGCAGTTTGCGTTGGACGATGTCAACAGCGCGCTCGTGCGCAATGAAGCCTTGACCGGAACGAACTCGTCGCTATCCGATAACGTACTGGAGATCGTCGGTACCCTCGTACCGTCCAACATCATGGCGTCTTTCATCGACAACACATTACTAAGCATTGCAGCGTTCGCGCTGCCACTTGGAGTGACCCTCGCCTTCAGCTTCCATGGCCCAATGCACCTGAACCCGCTATTGGAGTTCTTCCGCGAAGTGAATGAGACGCTCGCGCACATGGCTTACTGGGTCCTCGGCTTCACGCCCTTCGCAGTGCTAAGCCTGCTTGCTGGATCCCTGGCCAACTCGCTCGAAGATACTGTGGCAGACCACCCTATTGGCCTCGTGCTGAAGTTGGTTGCTACGCTGCTCGTGAGTGTGCTCGTGCACATGCTAGTGGTGCTGCCGACGTTTTTCGTGTTGTACACTCGCCGCAACCCGTTCCGCTTCATGCGTCAGATGCTCCCAGCATACGTGTACAGCCTCGGCAGTTCATCGTCGATGGCCACGATGCCCATGAGCTTGCAGTGCATTGAAACATCTCGGGAAGTTCCAAGCGCAGTCATGCACTTCGTACTATCGGTGAGCACGTCACTGCACATGCCTGGCGCGGCAATATACCTCGTTGTAATGCTGCACTTCATGGCAGCCGTCGCTGGCGTCGCAGACGAGGACTCGGCTGCAACCACGTTGTTGGTCTTCCTTGGTGTGTTCTTGACCACTCTCTCGGCGCCTCCAATTCCTTCGGGGTACTGACTGTGCTTCTCCCCGCGTGGAATATCGCGTTCCCGGCGTACGGCATCCCGGACAGCTTGTACGCGCTTGTGATAGCTGCAGACGTGTTTTTGGATCGCATCGTCACGCTCTGCAACGTCAACGCACAAGCCATGCTCTGTCGCATCTTAGCTGACCAAGTCGACGAAGACCAGCAGTACACAACCACTGTACCGATTCAACGCACATGATCACCTCAAGCAGAGTCTTCACTTTCTACTCGAGACAAAGACACTTTGTACGCTCAATATATACGAATTCATTGTAGCTTCATATTACGTGGTAAAGCTTCATAAGACCGACCAAGCTTAGCTCTGGCACGTGCTGCAGACGTTTGAGGTCGTGGTGCGCCCCAAATAACGCTGGAGTAGCGCCTGGCGCTTCTCAGCCGCAACACCACTGCTCTTCAGCGGCACGCGATAAGCAGCCTGTCCACGCACCGGGGCGATCTTGAACTCACCCAGCAGCTCGGGGCACTGCTTTAAACCCTCGCCGATCTGCTGGCACTCCATCAAAAGATCGAACGCAGTGGAATGGGGCACCACCGAGTCGTGGCGGTAGTCCGGGTGCGCGAATACGAAGCGACGCATCCACGTGGCCGCCGTAGGTAGCTCGCCTGTAGCACGCTTGGCAATCAAGCACATGTACTTCTGCACGAGCGTAAGTGTCGCTTCGTCACACTCAATGTAGTCCAGGTACGCGTACACCAGGGGAATCAGGCCAGGGAAGTACGTGCCCTTCCCCAGCATAATCTCGGCAATCGTCATAAGCTGGCAGGCGTCAGGGTCCTCGTGCAGTTGGCACGATCCCTGCGAGCAGCAATCGTCCACCTCAGGCGGAGCCATGTGGCATCGGAAGTGAAACTTCTCGTCCAAGACGGCGTTAACGCGGTGGGCAGCCTCCATGTTGTCGTTCACCTTCGACAGCGGAATGTACAGGTTCAAGTCGAACGTGAGGATGACGCGCGACACGAGAGCAATGAACACGGTGTAAGCCGCGTTCTCAAAGTCGGTCAGCTGGATCTCCATGGAACGGAACTCCGTGCGCCAGCCAATGTGAGGACCGTCGTGGTTTGTCGGAGCAGGCGGAGGCGGTTTCCAGCGGACAGTTTGCCAGTTCGTCGACTGAATGTTTTCAAAGTGATCCGTCTCGTGCTCGTTGTCCAGGTGCAAACGCTGCTTGTAGATGACCAGCGGGTCGCGGATGAATAAGTGCGAGATGTGGAGCGCCAACAGACGGTCGACATCAGCCTTAATAAGCGTGTCATACGACTCCTCGTCGTACGGCACCTCGACGTCATTGTACTTGTCAGTCGACGTATGCGGGTCCTCTCCTGCTTGTGGTTGCAGATAAACGTGGATATACCTTCGTAACGCGACTTCGGTAGACGCTTAATGCCGTTGCCGGCCATGTGGGCGTATTTCACCTTAGTCTCGTCATCCGTCGGGGGCAGGGCCTCACCCAGTTCCTGGGGCGTGCGGTCATCAACCGACGCCGAAATGGTGGCCCAACGCACATCCGTATCAGCCAGTTTGCCCTTCAGGATGGGGGTAGCCGCCGTAAGGGCCAACATAATCGGCGAAAGAACTCCCAGGTGGTCGTACAGGTGTCTCGATTCGCCCACGTTCTTGGCCTGGAACGTCACCTGCAGACAGCACATCCCCATGCCGAAAGCCATGGCGTCCATGTGAATGAAGCCCGGGTACGGCTCCGGTTTCCGCTCTGCAGCCTCAGCCGCCTTCGAGATCTTGTGCAGCACGTCCTTCGGGTCGCACACATCCTGCAGCTTCTTGAGCGTGGCCGACGCCGTCGGTGACTTGGACATGGCCTCCGAATTGTCCTCCGAGTTCGACGTCGAGCTCGGCGACGTGGGTGCCGAGCCGAACGGCGACTCAGACGCCACGTCCCTCTTCGACTCGTAGTGCGGACGCGACTTCTCCGCCGTCCATGAGGACTGCGCCTGCTCGGCTTCCAGCCGCGCCTCCGTGTACGCGTCCCTAAAAATCGGGACGCGAATGTCCACCTTGCGGGTCCTCCGCTGGCGGATGTTCCTCGTGAGCGTGGCGAATCGCGGGTGCGGGTTAATCACCGCGTCACTGACGTAGTCCGACAGCGCCACGTCTCCGTGCGGCTTGGTAAGCGGCATGGTGAAGTCGCCCACCCCCATCATGGGGAAGGCCGTCACGGACGGCGCGATCTCGTCCTCCTTCAGCAGCGCCAGCAGCCGCGCACGGCGCAGGCGCATGTTGGCCTCCACCTTGCGCAGGTCGCTGGTGAAGCCGCCGTAGGGCGTGCTGGGCGTGCCCTCGATCATCCAGGCGCCGTACTCAGGCACCCAATTGCAGCCGTCCACGCAGGGCGTGACGTCGACGCTCCGGGGCTCGCGGCCTCCTGCGTCGCGTTGTGCGACTGCGTCTCCTTGGCCTGCAGCTGCTGCAGGATCTCGGCGCCGCGCAGCGCCAGGCGCGCCTGCCGGGCCTCGCGGTCCATGTGGAAGACGCCGTACTCGAGCTCGTCACCCCACTTGAGCTCGTCGCCCTCGATGTCCTTGACGCGCTTGTACGTGTGCAGGAACTGGTCGATGCCCTGCGTGCGCACGTGCTGCAGCCACTCGAGCGCGTCCGGCCAGTCCAGCGGACTGCCCTCCACGAGCAGACCCATTTCTCCGGCCTCAGTTACTTAAGGGGCTGGACTTGACTTGCGCGCGGGCTGGGGAATTGCGGTGTGGGGCATATCTGAGAGGAGTGACTGGTGTGGCCGTCACCGGAGCTGAGCCATCTTCGCCGTCTTGCTTTGACTATGACATGAGCCGCCTATTGGGCGGACCAGGCGACAGGGACGGTCAAGAGCACGAAAATAAGTGCGTGATGTAGACGTTAATACACTGTGGATAGCGATGCAGATGATTTGCTGATAAAGTTTAAGTTGGTGTTTCGTGTGTTTCGTGCCCCTGTGACAATCGATGAGGAGCACTTTATTCTGTAGACGCCGTTGGATACGAATTCGATGACGCGATCGAAGGCAGACCTGCGATACGTGGATTGGCAAACCCATCCCCTAGACGGAAGCTGACGTAACCACGGAAACCATGTTTACCGTTATTTCCTGTTTTCTTTACGATGAAAATGGAGCTTTGTTAACTGAAACGATGCGTCGTACGTGAGCAAGACGCTCGGTGGTCAGAGAGATGGCAAGAGTTATTTGTGCAAAGGACTCGGCTTCGCAATGAATCCTTTTTCGTTATCCCTGCCTATTACTCTTCGTATCCGATCTTCCTGAGCTTTCACTTCGACCGTTTAATTTGATATTGAAGCTATTTATTGTGGAGAAACTTACATGTATCAGGAATCTCAGGAATCTTCACATTCTGCGGATGCTGGGGAGCACAGCCTTAACTTTTTTCCGCTGTTGGAAGGCATGTCCGACTTCACTCCGTCTGGATCGAAAATGGTTGCCTCGATGTCTGAAGGCGTCGAGAATATGTCGAGGATCTGACCAAAATCTTCAGCAAAATCGAATTTTGAGCTATTCTGAGCTCTGTATCATGTTAAGCAAGTAATCAAATTTAACATTTACATTTACCGGTACCTGAAACAATTCAAATAGTTTTTGCATTGAGTGGACCTATCGAGTATGACAGACGTATCCGTTCTGACACACAGGGTCATCTTGTCGAACGTCGTCGAAGCAGCAATTCCTATGCGCGAAGCTGACGAAGAAGGTCCGCAATGCATTGGTCAGCGTACGTGCGTGGCGGGAATGGCATATTTCATCACTGCCAGTGCGGCGCCCGTAATCCGCAATATATATGGTGCTGCTGCCTTCGCTGTCGGTGTTGCGTGACCTCGACTGCAATGGCTGGTCCCCAGCGCTCCGTGGTCAGCACGTGGGCTGCAGCAGACAGTTGTAGTCCCAGCGGTGCTTGAAGTACGCGTTAAGCGCGCGTCCGTCCTCGCAGATCTGCAGCAGCTCGCGCACCCGCTCGGACGAGCTCGCCCATGAGGTCGTGCTGCTGGCGCGGGTCCCGCTGGGTGTGATACGCTCGCACGGCGTCAGACTCGTCCGCAAAGAAGTGGAGACGTAGGTGTCCCAGCTGCGCCGCGAGGTTCGTGGCCGGGTTGTTGGTGAACGCCACCCGCTTGCCGGGTCCCTTGGGCGGCACGCGCTTGAGCGTGCGGCCAATGCTGCTCTGTCGCAGACCACCTACGGGCAGCCCCACGATGTCCGCGAGTGTGTTCAGGATGTCGGACTGCGAAGCTGCATCGTTGATCACCACGGGTGCTGTATCCTTCCTCGGCAATGATGGCGCCGGCGATTCTAGACGTGGCGATCTGGTCCTGCTCGGGTGTGGCGCTGCCGAGCTCCGGTGCCTGGCCGTGGTCACCCACAACCACCACGATGGTGTCTTTCAGCACGCCGTCCTTCTCCAGCTGCTCCATGAAATTGCCGAAGACCATGTCCGAGAAGAAGCGCATCTCGACGTAGTCGCGGAGTAGCTCTTCGTGCTCGTGACCTGCGTACAAAGGCGCAAACCTCGCCATCTCCGCACGATGCTCGTTCACGTAGCGGAAGAACCAGTCCGGTCGCTCGTTGAATGGCACGTGGTTCGAGATCGTGTAGTGTGTGGCAAACCAAGGATTCGTTGATACATTCTTCGTGATTGGGAGTGGGGCTCCGTCACGTTGGTCGGTGTCTTCACCTTGGCAGCTACAGCTTCGCGCTCCGCCCTTAGCTTCGCCACGTCTTGGGCAAATTTCCGGTTGCGCAAAATATACGAAAGCGCCGTGAACGACATATCGTCGTGGATGCCCCAGTACGTCAGCATGTGGTTGCCTTGCTCCCAGTCGAGCTTCATCTCATTCTCTATGATATCCACCACGCCCCAGTGGTCCAACACGGTGTCGAATCCATGCGCCGGCAAAAATTCACCCCAGCTATCGTAGTCGGTGCGTGTGCCTGTCGTGAAAATGGTGTCATAACCCTTCGCCTTGAAGAGCTGTGGCAGTCCCGAGGCTTCGTATCCGTGTGCCCAGAAGTTGTGCCGGTCTCGGTCACGCTATCATACGGCAGCTGACCGAAGAGCAGTGTCTCCAGCGAGCGACTTGTGCGCCAAGTGGACCAGAGGTTCCTCAACGCCACACCTCGTGATGCCCATCGATCGAAGTTTGGAGTTAGCGTCACATTCTCCGGCAGCAAGGAAGTCGTCGCGGCCTCAACTTCCTCCTCCAAGGCGCTATTCAACAGGAATCGTGAGTCCTGCATCCGAAAAGACTCCATTACGACCAACAGTACATTGGGGCGCTCATCTCTGTCCACTTTAATATCAAATGCCAGCGGACCATCGAAGGCCAGTGTACGGCGGTAGAGTGAATTTTGGTCAAATACCTGAGATAGCTCGGTCTCTTGCTCAATGAAGACGCTCATGGGCTTGGTGGTGCCACTTGGACTCCGCTCCGCAACAAACTGCGCACCGGTTCCCAGCCGTACGGATTCACTGAGAACTGAATTTAGCGCAATCAGCCCCACAGCGGTCGGTAGCAGCTTTGCCAAAGCGAATGTGACGGAGAACAGAATCACTACGAGGACGAAAATCAGTGTTTCGGGTGTGAAGCGGAGCTTTGGCCGTCGAATAGGCGGGCATATCTCGGACCATTCAGTATATTCTTCGTCACTGTCTTCAGAGTTTTCCGAAGAATCGTCATCGTCGTCATCATCATCATCGTCCTTGGCACTGTGCAAGCGATCGTAGTCGCTCTTCGCAATACCAGCGGCGATGCAGCCTTGATACAGCTTGCTGCGGTGCACAGCGCGTAGGAAATCCCATTCTGTAAGATTAATCCAGCAAGCACCAAGCAACCCGACCAAGATTGACAGCACCACCGTGAACGCTGTAGTCCAGAATAGCACTCTCCACTCTTCGCCATCAATCTCCAGCTCACCGGCGGCATCATACTCACGGATGTACATGGCAATAAAGTCCAAGGAGAAGCGCATCCGCCGTCCTCGCAAGAACACCGAGTCCAGACACAGTCCTATAATTGCCATCAGGAACACGAGCGAGAACACTGTCAAGCGTCCGAGTTGTTCCGTGAGCGCCACCGCTTCCATCCAAACTGGCGCTTCTTCCTCCTCCACAGTCTGCAGTCCTTGCTCCTCATCTGCAGCCTTGGCAGCAGAGGCCTCTTTGCGTTGTTTCCGTTTGCGCTCCGCTGAGGTTTTGAGCGTGAGGTAGTCAAAGACCCAGAGCGTCGCGCACATCACGACGCACACGCAGAGGTCTTCCAGCATGCCCAGCGATAGGCCGAGCAGCACGACCCACCAGGTCTGTTGCCAGGCGTTGGCCCACTTGTCCAGCACCACGGACAGTGTCAGCAGCCTCGTGACGACGCCGTAGCCCAGCAACGCGGCGGCCAGCAGCGCCCAGTCGGTCCAGCGGTGCACGCGCAGGTACACGGTGGTCTGCAGCCAGCGACTACTGGGGTGCATGGTATAGAAGGCGTTTGGGGATCTCGCGTTGCAATGCAGTGCAGGTGTGGGAGCGAATGGTGGAGCCGTTCAGCACCGAGAGCGCCTGGGCATGTGTGGCGGAGCGAGGAAGCGATGAGACGGTGGTGCCGGAGGATCGCAATGCGTCGCAGTGTTTGGATAGCCCGTGATAGAGGTAATGTGGAATAGCAAGTCTATGGTTGTGGTGTATAATGTACGCACAATATCTGACAGGAACATTAGAAAAGAAAGGTCTTATATAGAATGCCTCAGGTAAAGTTTATTGTTTTTGCTGCTGCATTATAGTCGACGACTGCCGAAAGCTGCTGCTTGTCACACAATAGCACTTGTGGACAGATCTCCGGTGTGCTGGATGGTGTCGGCGCAGCGAAGACGGTCAGTTCTGTATCGATACATGGATTCATGGTTGGTCTTCGTCCATGGCGAATGCCGTGTAGTTAGACATTAACTTCATGGCAGGAAGCCGTGTCTGTCGACAGTGCACAATCTTCACAGCGCAGAGGAAAATTTTAGGATGAGCACACCGAGGTCGTGCATCCATCAAAACGCTCCCAGCGTCGGAGCGCTGTGTGTGACGCTATCCAGGCGATCTATCACGTTGACACACCACAACAGAGCACAAGTCAAGTCCTTGCCAGAATACTGCGAGAAACCCGTCCCGACGGCGAAGAGATCCAAACGCAGCGACCCTCGCTGGCGGCTCGAAGCCCGTTCAGTGCACGGTGCACGCTTCAAACCTCGTTTCATCTCAGAAAATCTTGCAGGATGCGCTTCCGACGGTTCGCAGGGGCGCGGAACGTAAATGGCTGGCGTGTTGGACGCGGCCGCCCTCCCGGCAAACGGCGCTTTCTCCGGTTCCCAACATCGATGCTCGGTGGCGAAGAAGTGCTTCGTTCCGTAATGCTACGAGCAGAGTGCTCGTCGCTGCACGGCCGTCGACAAGACTATTAAACGCGTTCCGTCGAGTTCTCGCGTAACGCTTGCATCGATAGTGACGCTCTCGACATGCCACCACCGTCGGATTTGTGCAGTGCTCGCATCGCTTCTCGCTTCTCGGCTGATGCCCTGACGCGCTTGCACCACCAAGTCGACTGAAGTGCCTGGCCGTTTCAGGATCGCGTGCCACGTTGCGCTCACGCCTCTTCGTGCGGAATTGTCTCGCTTCTCGACGCTGGCAAACGCAATCCCAGCAGAGGTTGCGATGCCCAAGGCATCGCGATGGGGATGACAGATGGCAATGCAAGAAGAGAAGCAAACTCTCTCTGCTCCACGCTGCCGCTTCGCTGTAGAAAAGCTGCTTACACGTCACAGCAAATTTCACGGTTACTTGCCACAAATTTTGTCGTTCGTCGCCAAGCAAAAATTGTCCGATTGTCGGGCAATTTCTCCGCGATGGACGTCGCGAACGGAGCGTGGCTCTCCCCGGCGCTCATGTCGCTCGGCGCCGCCCGCTCTATGAGGCACATGGATTCAACCTGCAGACCTCTGGAGTCTGGACCACCATCTCGTCGATCGGCAAGGTTCAACGTGCCATTGCCGCTGGGAGCTGCTTGCTCACGCTGGCACCGCTGTGCCCCTTCGAGGCAGCCTGCTGGAGCAGCTGTAGCAGCAGTGCTGCTACAGCTTGTCTCTCTCTGACTGCAGGTGCCGCGGACGGGAGGGAAGGGGACTTGCAATGCGGCCCCGCTTCAAGTGTCCAGTTGGTGAGCCATCTAGCGATCTCTGCCAGCAGCAGTAACGGCGCGGCTCAAGCCAACCATTTGCAGCGCCTCGAAACGGCACGCACGGTGAGATACAATACTGGCGAGCACGCCTTTGATATTCCTTGAAGCCTCGACGATCAGCCCCGGCTCCAATACAGCCTTGGAGCTGCTGCACACTACGTAGTGTATTACCGGTAGCTGTCTCGGAGCTGCAGCTTGCAGCAGTGCAGGTGTCGATCGGCCGGGCGGCTCGGCCCGGGCCTCGCTCTGCTTGGGCACACCGCGCGGGCTCTGCACGGAAAATGGATACCCTCTGCGGCTTCGTTCGCGCAGCCGCATGAAGAGGACGCAGCAGGGGCCCATCCAGTGGCAAAGGGGCTAAAGCACAGCGCTTGCACGGTGGCCTGCGTGATTTGTTCCAGAATGTTCCGACACTCAAGGCCACAAGCACCGTGTTGAGAAGCACCGGAGCAAAGCCTTCCCGTAGCTCGCTCATGCAGCTGTGAGCACGGCGGACGCCTCCCGAACGGCAACCGCTTGAGCTCGGTTCCCTCACAACCGTGTCCAGCGCAACATGATTCCAGTCAAAGCGTATGATATGATAGGACGCGCTCTAATCAGCCCACCACCGTCACCAGCCTGGCCAGGCTCACCCCGCTACCGCTGCAAGCCAAGCCCGGCTTTGGAGCCCGCAGCCGCGCTGACTCAACTCGGCCCCGTCATCGCCGAGGTGTGACAATGGTCCCCGGGAAACGCAAATTGAATTTTGCCAGGCACTTACTTCACTCTCGTCTTTGCTTCTCGGGGCCAAACGGCAGATCGCCGAGCTACTAATGTACGAAGTAGGATAGTGCTCGTTGCTCGCACAGGCCTGCGTGCATGCTGCATGCTGCTTTTGGCCATGCAAGTGCCCTATCTGACGAACAGCATTGCTGCAGTCCCGCGGTAGTGGCGGCGGCCAGCAGCTGGTCCTCCCTGAGTCACGGCGTCCTGATTCACGTGGCGAGCGGATAGGTCTTCTCGCAGCGGCTGGTTCTTCAAGTGATGTGGTCGACGGCCGCTGGCCGTGACTACACAGCAGAGCAAAGGGCGCCCGATCATGCCGGCACAAACGTCCAACAAGGCATGGCGTTGTTGTGGCAACGATGCCGATGGGCCTTTTTCGCCGTCGGTTTCCTTCTCTCGAAAAATGAGCATATCATTTGTTTTTCGGCCAATCGTGTGGCTACAGTGCAAACCATACAAACTGCGAGTGCGCGTCGGTTTCGATGGGACCTCTCACACTCGATATGGCTTGGGTCGAGCATGAGGTGCGTTTTCTTCCTACAAAACCTCAGTCAGGTTGCAAAAATGCGACGTGGTCGGCGGGCAGACGGGGCGAGACCAGTCCCGGAAACGACTTTGACGGGGTCGAAATTCCAAGGGGAGAGGAGCGCGTTCCCCTGCCGCCCAGTTTTGCAATCCGCGTCATAGCTACTTTTGCGGGGAGGACGACGAGCAGAAGAAGAGAAGAAGAAGAAGAAGAGAGAGAGAACGACGCATTAGCTAGACAGACATCTAGCGCCTACCCCTCCACTTCCTTCCCGCCACGTCAGTCCGTCGCCAGCCATGGAGGACCAGCAGACCAAAGTACGTCGGCACGCCCAAGCTCTGAAGTAGCTTTCGACACTCGTTACGCCAACACAAACTAACTCTTTCCTGCTCCTCTCTTCTTTAGGTGTATGTGCCCGATGCGGACGTGAGCTGGGTGGAGGCCACCATCACAAAGGGCCACGTGGTGAGCGACACCACCGTGGAGGTGGTGGTCGAGGGCGACGACGTGGAGGAGTGCGCTGACAAGCAGCCTGAGGCCGGCACCATCCGCAAGATCGACGTACGTCTAACGCATCGAACCCCAACGTGTTTGAAGCGTGGTTTGCTAACAGAATTGACCTTTGTGGGAGCGTAGAAGTCCACGATGATGCTGCAGAACACGCTGACGGCGACCGACGGCTGTCCGGACATGGTGAGCCTGAACTACCTGCACGAGCCGGCCATCCTGTTCAACCTCAAGCACCGCTTCCTGCGCCAAATCCCTACACATACACGGGCGCCATTTGCATCGCCGTGAACCCCGTACGTCCTCATCTCGACTTTGTTGAGGCAAAGTACTCATCTTAACCTGATTTTTTTCGTTTCGATTGTGCTTATTGCAGTACTCTTGGCTCGACATCTACACGACGGAGTTGCAGGAGCAATACCTGGAGCGCGACCGCAGCGAGCTGCCGCCCCACGTGTACGCCACGAGCGCCGGCGCCTTCCAACACATGCGCGTGTTCGGCGAGGACCAGAGCATCCTGGTGAGCGGCGAGTCGGGCGCCGGCAAGACCGAGACCACCAAGATCCTCATGTCCCATCTGGCCTCGGCTGGCAGCCACTCGGATTTGGACGCGCAGGCCAAAGAAGCCTCAATTATCGAGCGCGTGCTGGACGCCAACCCCCTCATGGAGTCGTTCGGTAACGCCAAAACCTCGCGAAATGATAACTCGAGTCGTTTTGGTAAGTTCTCCGAGTTGCAGTTCGACGCCATTGGCCAACTCATCGGAGCCAAGTCGCGCACGTATCTGCTGGAAAAGTCGCGTGTCTCACAGCAAGGCCTGGGCGAGCGCAACTACCACATTTTCTACCAGTTGCTGGCGGCGCCTGAGGAGGTGACCACAAGTGTGAAGGTCACGGGCATGCAAGCCAAGGACTTTCCCTTTATTAAGCCTAATGAGGAGGACATAGCCAAGGGCATTGACGTGAGCGACGGGTTGAAGGACGCCGAGCGGTTCCAACAGACGGTTTCGTGTCTGGAGACTATGAGCGTTTCCAAGGAGGACCAAATGAGTATCTTCAAGGTGGTCGCCGCGATCTTGCACCTGTCTAAGTTCGAGTTTGAGGCGATTCCCGGCAATGATGACGCATCGCAGCTCAAGAAGTCACCGGAAAATCTCCACGCCAGTGGGATTGTGTCGGAGCTGCTCGAGTTCCCGGACGAGCAACTGCACTCGGCTCTGTGCATGCGCGAGATGTCGCTGTCGGCGGTTACCGAGACGTACGAGGTGCCGCTCAATGTTTCCCAAGCCGAAGGCGCTCGTACCGCTTTGGGTGTCGCACTGTATTCGCACATGTTCCAGTGGCTGATCCACCGCGTCAACATGTCGACGAGCGCCCCGCACGCGGATGTGGCCCACAAGATTTGCATTTTGGATATCTTCGGTTTCGAGATATTTGAGAAGAACTCGTTTGAGCAGCTGTGCATTAATTACGCCAACGAGAAGCTCCAGCAGAAGTTTACGCAGGATGTGTTCAAGTCGATCCAGCAGGAATACGAGGAGGAAGGCATCCCCTGGACGCGCATCGAGTTCGCGGATAACGTCAACGTCCTGTCTCTGATTGAGGGCCGTTTCGGTGTGCTCTCGCTGCTGAACGAAGAGTGCATGCGTCCTAAGGGTAGCGACGCCGCCTTCGCCAACAAGCTGAAGGCTCACTACAACGACAACGACCGCTTTGAGTGCCCTCGTTTCGCACGTGACGCGTTTGTCGTCAAGCACTACGCTGGTCCTGTGCAGTACGAGACGACCGGATTCTTGATCAAGAACACGGATGCACTGCAAAACGATTTGATCGTGCTGATTAAGAAGTCGAAGGCGCCGTTCCTAAAGAAGCTTTTCCCAGATGAGCACGTCGGTGACGCTATGTCCGGTATCCCCGGCACAAACGCTGCGACTGCAGCCAACGCGTCGCGTGGACGTCCTACCCTTCGACGCAAGAGCTCGATTGTGGCTGACACGGTCGGTACGCAGTTCAAGAGCCAGCTGAATGGTTTGATGGAGGACATTCGCCGCACGAACGTGCACTACATTCGTTGTATCAAGCCCAACGGCAAGAAGAGTCCGGCGATCTTTAACAAGTTGCGTGTGACGGAGCAACTTCAATGCGCCGGTGTTGTGGAGGCTGTGCGCATCAGTCGTATGGCTTACCCCAACCGTGTGCTGCAGACAATGTTCCTGGAGCGCTTCCGCGGCGTGGCGTCAGCCACAACAGTGGACGGTAAGCCATCGGAGCTTGCTGTCCTTACCGCAACTGCCGATGAGAGCCCGGCGGATGAAGCTAAGACCGCGTCTGCGGTGCGTGAGTTGCTAAAGAACCACCTGATGCCTGGCAAGGAAAGCGAGTACCAGATCGGTAAGACGCGTGTGTTCTTCCGCAAGGGAGCCCTCGAAGCGCTGGAGAGCTGCGCACGCGCAAGTTCAATGCCGCGGCTGTGGTACTGCAGCGGTACGCGAAGAAATGGATGGCGATGGCGATGTTCCACAAGGTGAAGAGCGCTGCTGTTGTGGTGCAGAAAGTGTTCCGTGGACACTGCGCTGTTACACAGTACAAGAAACAGCGTCAGGCTGCTATCTCCGTGCAGAAGTACGTCCGTCGCCACCGCGCGCAGCAGTTGCTGATGCACATGCGCGAGAACTACCGTGCTACGCAGATCCAGAACGTCTGCAAGATGTTCGTATCGCGTCGCAAGTACCTGGTGAAATGGAAGGCTATCCGCACGATGCAGAGTGTGGTGCGCATGCACCTTGCCATTAAGGCCTTCTCAGTTTTGCAGAAACAGGCAAAGGAGGACGCGAAGCTGGAGAACCAAATCCAGCTGCTAAAGAAGCGTCTGCAGCAGGAGCGCGAGGCTCGCATTGAGCTGGAGCAGCAGGCGCAGCACGGCAGCCGTGCTTCGGTGCACATGCGTAGCGAGGAGGCGCTTGAGGATGCTGACCTTGTAATTGATCAGCTGCGTCGTGAAAACGCCGCACTGAAAGAGGCCAATACGAACCTGAAGGCGTTCGGTGTGCAGCTCCGCAAGGAGAAGGAGGTGATGGAACGTGGTGCGTACGTGAACGGTGCGTCATTCGCGGCTGCGAACCAGCGTGCCATGAAGTTGCAAGACGAGAACGAGGCGCTGAAGAGCGAGCTCGCTCGTTACAAGACGGGCCACCGCAACCTGAAGGCGCAGCACGCTGGTGTGATGGAGAAGATCACGCTGATGCAGAGCTCGCTGAGCGAGGCCCTGACCGAGCGCCAGGCGTTGCGACACACGGTGGACCACCTGAAGCAACACACGGAGCACCTGCAAGGTGAGAACATGGCGCTGGCCAAGGCGAACGCTCGCCTTCGTTTGATCCTCCGTCAGGACCCGGAGCTGAGCCGCAAGCATCGCGAAGAGGTACCTCGTCTAACGAAGCTGGCGCTGTCTTCCAAGCAGCCCCAGCCGAAGGCCACGAGCAACAAGTCGATTGCGACGCCGTCCAAGGCCATCGAGCTGTCGGAGCCGGTTGTCGGCATGCGTGTGTCGCTGTCGACGCTGCAGCCGCCTGCTCCTCTCATGGAGAGCAGCGTGTCTTCGATTCAGCCTCAGGCCACGCCGATTAAGCGTGCGAATTCGCTGTCCACGAAGAAGCTCTCCCACGAGAGCTCGAAGTCGTCGCGTGTTGTGAACATCCGCGAAATAAACAACCATGCGGGCCCGGAAGAGGAGCCAGCCGTTGTTGTCTCCCCACGGCGGAGGTGACTGGCGAGCGCTTGTCGTTCGCTGAGGTCATTAAGGGCCGTGACCGTCGTTCTTCTTCCGTGTCGAGTACCGGTTCGTCATCCGGCACCCCTGCGCCACACGCTCCTGCTCCTTCGGTCATCCGTCAGCCTACGGGTGAGGACGGCCCGCTTGAGGCGCCTGGTAAGGTTATGGGCATCGTCCTTGAGGGTGAGCCCGAAGACAGCAATGACCGCGTGAGCTTCAGTGTGACGCTAGGCGTGGATATGCTGGAGGACGCCAAGCAGCAGCAGCAGCAGCAGCACCAGCGTCAATCGCTTACTGGTGCGCCATCGGCCACGAACAAGCAGCCCAACGGCAACAACGCCGGCAAATCCAAGGGTCGGTCGCGTCGCAGCTCGTACGACCGCACTGAGTCGTTCAACAACGGTGACTCTCGCAATTCGTCGCTCCGGCAATCGTTCACGGGCAGCGTCGGCAACGGGCGCACTCGTCGTGGCTCGTACGATCGCAACGATTCCTGCGGTGGCAGCGACACCGTGAGGAATTCCTCGCTGCGTCAATCTCTCACTGGTGGCAACCACCCTCACAACGGCGGCAACCGTGGTCGATCTCGGCGTGGGTCATATGACCGCGTTGGCAGCTACAAGAGCCGCCAAACAAGTGATACGATGAGCAATGCCAGCAACAGCAGTGGCGGTGGCGGCAAGCGCATCGAGCTGTAAAGCCCCAACGGACAGCCCGGATCAACGGAGCTGACGTAGACATGGCAAGGTGCCTTCGGAATTAGTGCGTGGTATATATGTCGATGCAAGAAGAGCAAGCCGAGCGGCTCACTTTCATATAGGAACAAAAATTAGCTAGCAATCAAGCAGATGAACATATTCAGGGAACAAACAACACAAGCATGAAATACATTAAATTGCTTTGTAACCCTGTCCATTTTCATTTACTGCACTAGAAGTCCTACCTGCGTGTGCTCGCAAGGTAACTGTAGTTGACTTGATGCTTATCAGCCTGGATGGTGCAATGCTTGCCAACAATTATGCAGAGGTTCTACCGGCGGTAGCGGTGGCGCTTGAAATTGAAGTAGAGATGCAGGATGCCGCGCTCGAAGACGCTCTTAAACCCGCGCTTGTGCGAGTATTCCCACTCGCGGTTGACGATCTTGAACGCAATGTCCTGGTAGGGTGGCCCCGCTGAGAAGCGAATGATGCAGAACTCAGGTGAGTTAGTCTTCTCCAGGAAGAAACGTGGGGATGTCTGCTTGTCGATCAAGTCTGGGTAGAATAAGTTGAACTTGTAGCCCTGCACCACCTTGGGCGGCGGGTTGTCGTGGTCGTAGTGCGTCTGGTTGTACTTGTTCCAGTCGTAGCCTGTCTTAACGCGGTTGAAGTAGCGAGGTTTGCGCGGCTGGTACTTTTCGCTCCAGCTCGGGGCCTCCTTGGACTCAGCCAGCGCAACCTCTTCAGACGTGCCAAGCTGCTCCTCCGCTTCATCCGTTTCCTTACGAGCGAACGAACGCTCCATCTCGAGGGCCTCACGCCCTGCATCATGTCCATACTCGTCCACCACGCCCGCTGTCTCATCCTCGGCAGCTCGAGCTGCTGCCTCCTCTGCAGTACGGCGCTCGTGCTCCTCCATGAGGTCGGCCAGCTTAGTCAACATCTCCTCGTGCAGCACCGTCAGTCTAGCACGAGCCTGGTACACTTCGATCTGCTGTTTAACCTCTTCCCAGAAGTCCACATCCACACCTGTAGCACCGTTCGAAGCGCTGGCGATGGTGTCGCGCACCTCGTCGTCCAACTCCTCCAAGGCCTCGGCATCTTTTCCCTCCAGCATCTCCTCAATCGTCTGTGTGACCGAGTCATGAATCGCTCCTCTTCCTGCTCGTCCTTCACTCTGCGATCTCTTGAGCCGTCTGATGCGATCCGCACACACGAGCCTCATGAGCTTCCAGAACTCTGCGTTATGCGCGCCATTGCCGCTCTCCTCGAGCTCCTGGTACGTCTTAACATCGTCCTCCAGCTCTTCCAACTCGTCCATCGACAGCACTTCCACAATGGCGTGGGGCCGTCTGTGCTCCACGCGGATCCGACCAATCTCCTTTCTGAAAAAGGCATCGTCCTCATCCCCGCTCGTCTTGGCCGACACCAGCAGCAAGTTCTTGGCCAGCAAGTCCACGGGCTTCTCTCGGTTCGCGCGGATCCGCAGCTGGGACCGCACCTTGGCCTGCTTGAGGTGGAAAGCCTCCTCCTTCTGCTGCCAGTCCTCGTACTGCTCGGCGTCCTTGAGCCGCATCTCTTCGCTCTTGAGTCGCTCCATCTCCTCGCGCTCCAGCTCGCGCTCCTCGCGCCGCTTGCGCGCCTTCCGGATCTCGTCGATGCGCTCAACCTGCTGCCGCTTGAGCTCCTTGGCTGTCGGTTTACCTGCCGCTTGGTCCTCGTACTTTTCCCCCACACGAACGGCTGGCTGAGACTCGAGTCCCCGAACGGGTTCGTGTCGTCCGAGTACCCTAAACTGGCCAGCACCTTGGCCGACTTCTTGCGCGCCCGGCGCTCGGCACGAGCCTCGGCCTCGCTGTCCGAGTCCGAAGTGTGGCGGCGCTTCTTGTGCTGCTTCTTGTCGCGGTGCCGGTGGCGGCGGTCCTCGGAGCGAGCCATGAGTGATGGTTGTGTATGGCGACTGGATGAGTTTATAATGTGATTCTGTTAGAGGGAGATTCGATGGATTAAGTTTTAGATGTTCTTGTAGAGGGGCTAAACAAAATTAAGTCGTCTTAGATGTTCTTGTAGAGGGTGGACGTTGGAGTGGTTGATGTATTCACGTTTTACATGTATTTGTCTATGTTTCTTTGTTAAGATATTCATTCGTCGAATGCTGCGATGTTGAGCATCCAGTGCAGCTCCTCGTGAGCGGTTTCGACTTCCTCGGGATGCCAACGCTGGTAGGCTTTCCAATAGAACTCGCCCTGCATAGTCTGAATCAGAGCGTGGTGGAACCGCCAGCGCCAAATGTAGTTTGTCACGAAGGCGGCTAGAACGGGCTTAGTGGGTCCAAATAACTGTTGGAATTGCTTCTCACGCCTTGCTCGCCAGCTCGCTTTAAAGTCCTTCGTCAGGACATTGCGATACCGATGCCGCCATATGAAAATAACCACGATTGGACGCAGAATCGACTTGATCGAGGCAGTAAATTTCACGAGCCGCTTGTGATCCATTTCGTCTTTGATACGAATCTGGTGGCGGTGAAATGCATGCCATTGATCGAACAACAGTCGGTCAAAGATATCCACGGGCAGCAACTTCTTCTTGTGCTCCGCTCGAAACTTTACTTCCGCCAACCAGTCCATGTTGAACCCGCACACACAGGTCAACGAATCGCAGCCCTCAACCTTCAGCAATAGGATGTGACAGCTGCGGCAACGCACTAGACCCTTTGTCTCGTCGAACTCCTCCTCACACGAGTTGTGGTGGCCAATACGCTTGCAGTTGTAGCAGAAGTCCGCTCCACAGCAGAGTGTTTTGGTGTTCGGTCGCAAGTACATGAGCGAGAGCAACAAAGTTGCACGCCGCTCGGCGTCCGAGATGCGTGGCAGCGTCAGATCGTTCAGCAAAGCTTCGGCTTTTCGTCCCCGAACGTGTTAAAAGCGCAGTCCAAGACTGCACGAGGTGGCACCTTGTGGCAGCAGAATTGCTTGCACAATGTTTTGAACTTTGTCAATTGCGACGGCAGCAGCTTGATGGGAGTTTCTAAAACTGTCTGCGGGTTATAGATCGGGAGATGCGAGTAGGTCGACTTGTGGCAGCACGGTGCAGTGAGGGTGCACGTCTGTCGGCACAGCCGCGCGTACTTTTTCACGAGAGTTTGTCGGATGTCGTCCGAGACGCGGTCTTGCCAGCGACTGATGTGCATGTTCACCAGGCAGATCGGGCACCGAATGCGAGGGAGAACTCCGGCGTAGAACTGCTGCAGAGTGACGTCAATGTGTCGTCCAAGACATTGTCGACAGACGAGTGCGGTGCAGCTCTTCCCGCAGATGTTGGCAAGCAGCGCGTTCTCCTTGGCGTTTTTGTCGATTGTTTCGAGGCAGATCTGACACGTTGGCGAGTCCATTTGCCTTGAAGTGGCTTGGGTGTGAGGAAGCTGGAAGATTGGAGAATGACAGTCGTTTGACATGACTGTGAGCCATTCTTCAATCTTCAGAGTCTAGACTGTTTTGCAGCATTGACACAATGGGTTGACCAACCTGGGTTGAACCCCAGTAACGTTTTTTCTGAAAATCGACCATCACTCACTAAAGCCACAACTTGTGGCAGCACCACCAGAGAGTTCGAAGAGATCTCCGCTGCAGAACAATTCAAACCAACTCAAGCCGGGCTTCGAGCGGGCCCTCGCCAAATTTGTATCGATACCAACTCTTTGTATTAAAATGCGGAGCCCTCCGAACTTCGCGTTGCAAAACCGGGAGCCTCGGCGACTCACTTTTCGAAACATGTACGACCGCTGCTTTCTATAATGGTTGACGGGCAACTGATCTGTTGTGACCTGGTTGACTACATGCGCTGCACTCCGCAGTTCGTATCACTTTGTGTATTTCCTTCTTAGTGTTGAGCAAATGCCTGTGCCCTTGACAGGTGATGTTGGTGTAGCAGCAAAATGCTGCTGATGCCGGTTGAGATAGTTCAGCCCTGCTATGGATCCTATGGGTACCGTATTGATCGAGCATGCATTATAAGGGTAATCGACCAATTTGGCCAACAATGTTAGGAATGAATCTTTTTCAGTGGATGCATGAACTTTGAGTGGGAAACTTTTAGTGAGAAAGCACATGACCTGGGCCATGCTGGCTCATGTATGAGGAGGAGACGCATATCAGGCGTGCCTGAATCTTACTTCGCGTTTTGCAACTCAAGGGCTCAAAGAATTGAGGGATCCGCTTTAAGGGCCCTGTTCGGGAATCAAAGAAAACTAATTATCCATGTGCGCCCCAAATACCAGGCTTCTGCAGATTGGGCATTGTGTTACGAGAAAGGTCAAAATGCCTAATTCAAGCCTCCGCAAAATGTCTAATTAGACAGTCCAAAACCCCAAAAGCACGGTCGAAAATCAGGATTTCACAGTCGAAAATCAGAAAATCATACGATATCGCACTTGATGAGCCCCGTTTTCTCATGTGACGAAGTCATTACGCGTCTTGTAGCTGTGTTCTTACTGGCTCTGCGCGATAGTGCTGGGGAGTTGAGCGGTTCCGGCTGATTCAAATTCTTATACAGTAGTCAAAACCTTCGTGAAAGCGTACAAACAAAGTTCGGTGAAATCGTTCGCTAGGTGGTGTTAATTCCTTAAAATGCCAATAGATGGAGATAGTGGCGCTGTGTTTGGAAAATTGCAACGCCAACACTACAGTAGAATTAAATCACAGTTTGGCAATTCATCGAGCATGGAAACCTCGGGCCAGCATGACGAGCCTCCGTATGTCCTAGCATGGTAGGGCCTTTCGCAGACAGCTCGTCGGAGTGCAAGGGTACGATGGATCGGGAGGACACATTTGAGGCACTAGTAGTATCGTTCATTATCGGCTTGGCATCAATACCAAGAGCCACACACACACGGTTGAGGGGTTTGTGTCTCAAAGCGAAGAAGAGTTAATTGCTGCTAAATTCTCTGGATTTTATATCGAGAGTCCAACCCGGGATCGCACTGAAGTCTGATTTTACCTAGAACTAGTACCCTCTTTAAACGATATGGCTGCTTACATAACAGGGTGGAATATACCGACCCACCTGGCTTATAGCCGACAGCTGCTTATAACGGACAGTGCCCGTTCAGCCAATCAGGCGCGGTTGCTATTCCGACCAGGGCAACTCGGCTTATAGCCGACAGTCAGTCATCACCCCCCAGCACCAATCGATTTGGCGGCAACTCTCCTCGACTGTCATTTCACGCACAGCACATGTTCAGCAATGTCCAAGCGCAACAGCGTGGTGGAATAGATTTTTGTCTATAGAATTTTGCGTCACCACTCCAGTGAGCGATAATGCATTGAGAAGCCCATCCTGTTGTTGTGGGATGATTTGTCGGGGCATTGGACGCCCGATGTAATGTCCTACGCTACAAGCATCAACGTGGTGCTACTCAAGGTTCCTCCAAATGCCACATCAGTATGCCAACCGGCTGATGTGGCGTGGAATCACCCTTTTAAAGGTCGGTTGCGATCGTTTTGGGTTGAAGAGCTGCGCTCTCAGCTCAAACAACGAGCACAAGGCACTCCATTTCGTCTGAAGCCGCCGTCCCGACCCCAAATCGCGCATTGGGTTCGTCGTTCCTGGGATAGTCTGAGCCCCTCCATCATTTCATCGGGCTATGGAAGAGCAGGAATATACAGGTCTGAAGTAGAGGAAGAGGCGACACTAGTTGTGGAGCAACTCCAGCGATTGCAAGTAGTCGACGATGTTGAGATAGATTCCGACGATGACTTTGAGATTGATTCCGATGAATAAAAATGGTGCTTGTCAAGTGACTGTGTCTCTTTTGTGTGCATGCATATAAAGGCAGCAATGAGGACTGTGGGTGTCAGTTATAAGCCAGGTGGGTCGGTAAAGGCAGCAATGAGGACTGTGGGTGTCAGTTATAAGCCAGGTGGGTCGGTACATCAAATAACGTATTACCTTTAAGACATTTATAAAATCTGAAATTGGGAGTCTATCCAGACCCTCTCAAAATCGGTTTGCGAACTTTTCTACCAGTTTGGGGCTCGTTCGAGCGGGAACGAAGATGTATACCCCATCGGGAGATGATTTCGTCATTTATTATTTGTCGCAGCATTATTATGTTATCGGGTATTCGACAGTTCACAACCGCCGACACGCTTAGCACGGCGGCGCAGAAGGCTAAGCCCATGAAGGACATCAAACGGGGCAACGTGGAGGGCGCCATGACCTACACGTAGATAGATATCGTTGTTCTCCATATCATTCCGAGCCCCCGAGCAGTCTACGTGCACCTATGCGGGCGCGCCGAGCAGCTTTTTCCGATTTTATTATAGTTTAATGTTTCCGATCAAAAAGCGATTGAAAACATTAGCGATACGGTCACCACGCCATCTATGACCTTCGGGGATGCTTCGAGCGACGCGTACGTGACCCAACCAGACACATCGGTGGACCAAACCGCGACACTACGCTCATCGATACGAATGTGGTACCAACGCAGTGCGGATGCAGCGACCAATTTAGTCCCTGATCTTCGCTGACGGCCCGACCGACGCAACCGGAGATAAGATCGATGCTTCCGTGCTCAGACCGACACGGTGCCACCGGTACTGATCACACCCATCATCATTGCTCCGACAACACCGACGGGCCGAGACGCGTGCTCATCTCTGGCGCACGTAACTCCAGCAGCGATGGACAGATCAACGACTACACAGCATACAGCTCGATCCCGGCGCCGATTACGCCACCAACCGAGGAGGAGGCACGATCTCAGCAGTTTGCTATGCCCGGCAGTGTTTCTGGAAAAGTGTTATCACAAGAATTAATCCTTTTCGTATTAATACTAATACTCACTTTTTAACAAGGGCCTTAGTATTGCGGCATATTAATCCTGACCTCGGCATAAGTATCAGTAATACTGGTACACGCTTTTTTCAACGCGAGTGACAACCATGGCCGAGCTCATTTTGACTGAAGAATTAAACCATGATTATCTCAAGTTCATGTATTTCACCCCCGTCGTCGTAAAATCCAGAGCTGTTCCGCGCGCACGCACGGCTTTGTGCACTCTGGAAGGTCAACTGCAAGTGAGAGATTTCGATGTGAGCCCTGCTCACATATCTGAGAAGAACCTTTAGTGAAATCAAGTATAAACGTGATGCCGTGTTGAAGTGACACAGCTATGCACGGTTCGGTAACCGTTCCCCGGACCATGGGCACGGTTGATGCTGAACCGTTCCAAGTCGGACGCTTATTGGTCAATTGGATTGGATGGTTGCGCGGGACAACAAGGAGGACAAGGGAGCAGAGGCAGGTAGTTAGTTAGCTTTAAGTGACATTAATCTACTCACTTCGGCATTTGCCTCCTACACCACAAGCACTACCTCAACATGCCGTATCCAAGATCTGGGCTCAACCCCATGCATTTCCATCACTAAAGCCTAATCTGGGGAGCCTAGTCTAGGATAATTAGGCCTTTGGCACTAATGCCTGGCCTGCTAATGAGGAAATGATCACTACAGTATTCTTACAAGAATGCGCCGCTTGCAAGATTTTTGCGCGCTGATGAGATTAAAATTGGTACAGATTTGTTAGAGAGAGTGCCACTACCAGCTAACGATGAAACTCCGCGTTAACTCATGCCTTTGTCAAATTCTCTGAAATTTATTTCAGAGCTAGGAGGCGTAGCCACCGGTCGTGCGAGTTTGCGAAACCAAATAGACTTCAGAATCGGATATCGATGATGTCTACAACAAAGCTTAGATTGTTCCTGCTGGACGTAATGTCCTGCACAAATTTATATATTACCTGCATGTTACCTGTGTCGTCCACCTTGGTTAGGTGTAAAATCTATCAGCCAATAAGCGTATATTTGTGAAAGCTATTAGCCAATAGCATTCACCTAAGGTTGCACGAAGGTTAGCCCATATTGGGCTCGCCAAGACTGCCTCGCCAGGGCGCAAGTCCAAGATTCAGACCGTCGGCGTAACCGCTGGATGTCTCGCCTTCGAACGTGGCCCCTTTTCCGCTGTACACCGCCGTCAACTCGATATCGTCGTCGCCGCGAAGAGCTCGTGGGGTCTCCCACGTCTAAATCACGATGAACGTCTGATTGTCTGGCACTTGGACTTAGCACAGGGCATTCTCCACTTATCGAGGCAACTGCGAGTCATGGTACGGCCCGACTGAAATCACTTCGAAACTCATTGGCCGACTATTCATCGAGGTGCTGGATGACGCCTCCACAGTCATCCAGCGGACTCTCCGGCTCCGGACCGTCGTACGTCAGCACCTTGTGCAGACTCAAGTAGTAGGCCAAGAAGGCCGCGATGGTGAAGCCCTTCGAGTTCTTCCAGTTGGAAATGCACGGCGGGATCTTCCACGACTGTTGGCCTGCCACCGTGATCTTTCTGGGCGGCGAGCGGAGCACCGGCACCGGCACAGGCGGAGACGGCGGCTCCATCGGGTCCTTCTGCACGTCCACCATGCGAATGATCCGCTGCTTGGGAGCTCCTTCCACCTGTTCATTGAGCATTTAGCAAATGTACTTGGCCGTCTCCTTGATGCTCTTCTGCCTCGACACATTGACCGGCAGCGCGCTGGCCACTTTGCCCTGTTCGCATTTTACAACCAAGTTCAGAAATGGATTCTACGCAACCAGCTTAAATCTCTGCAGGTTTAGCTCCTATCGAGCAGCGGCAGTACCATCCGCTCCTATCGAAGTTACAGCGACCCGATCTCGTGAGCACACAAGGGTTTATCAACGGAAAATGGGTGGAAGCCCACAACAACGATCATTTCATTGTGACGATTAATCCTGGGTCTTGGTTTCGCTTGGTTCGGAAGCTGAGTTACTTTTGCGTTGCTTCTTTGGGGCTGGTGCAGTTGCCTTTATACGCCCGCGCTTCTTTCCTGGTGGGAAACCGCATACTCAGTCTGTTCTTTTGCATTGCTTTTGGGAATAGCAGTGGTCGACCCGCCTTCTAGTTTATCGGTATCGACGATCAACGGTCCAGCTGGTGGTGTAGTGGCATCCTTCTCCAACGTAACGTCGGTGCTCACCACTTCGCCGGCCAATCTTGTGTCTCCGCTTGCAGTGGTGGTAGGAGGTGGCGGGCATGATTCCGTCGTAGCAGTTTGTGGAGCATCTTCTGTGGTACCGTCGGTGCCCACCACTTCGCCTGCCAATCTTGTGTCTCCGCTTGCAGTGGTCGTAGGAGGTGGCGGGTATGATTCCGTCGTAGCAGTTTGTGGCGCATCTTCTGTGGACGAAGGCAACGCTTTCTTCACTAATGTGATGCGGTTCAAACTGCTGATATTGCCTTTAGGAATTCCGCTCTTGGCGTCAATGTTGAAGCCAGTAACGTGCTCACAACGAAGAATATCTCCTTCAGAATACGACACATCCGGGATCGTATCAGGCACTTCCGACCCAAATGGGACAAGATACAGGGTTAACGACAAGATGTAACCCTTTCAAAGGGAAAACGGCAAACTATACAGCGTTTGTTTTGCTTCGTCAAATTTGGCGGCTTGTTTATAGTCAACCATAGTCAAAACCACCCACAGGCAAACGGCTTCTTCGACAATAGGCACATGCAAACAGACGCGTTGGCCTTCCTTTCTTGTAGGGGCTTGGACAGCCACTTCTTCGCTTGTTTAACGGACTTGATTAGCGGTACGGGAAGTCGTTTCTGTGCAGCTGCGACTTGTATTAAATCGTCTTCACTGTCACTCTCAGATTTGGCTTCTTCGAACTCTTGTCTGCTTGCCATGTTGTGGAGTATTTGGTTGTGAGCATGTAGTGACGGGAGTGGAGTCGCGGGAGTTCTGATGGGTCACCCTCTTCAATCGTGTGGTCCCAAGAATTAACGGGATTTTTACTATCCTGGTTCGCAACCTGTCAACGTTCGTATCACTTCGTTACTTTTTCACAAAATTCTCTGCAAAACAATAAGAACCTTCCTGTCAATCCTTCATTGGCCATTTCCGGTCAACTTTCCGGGCGTTTTTGTTTTGCGTGTTGGCATGAATAGTGCGCCAAGACGTTCTTGGAGGGGGCAGAAGCTGTCGGGTGACGAGTAAGTGTTTGTGTGCTACCAACTTTCGATCTGTTTTCGTCCAAGTCAACCGGGTCTACCATGGAGCATCGATATGGGGTCGGTGATGCTTCTACAGAGTATGCTAGGAGGGCTTGTCTCTGCCAGGTTTTTGCTGTTTGGTATCGCATTTCCGTTTTGGTTGGTATCCCGGGTATCGCAATACTGATCAATGATTTTGTCGACCCCATGCCACGTTGGACCTTGGGGGCGGCGTTGGAGCGCGGGCATGCATCTCTTGTATCCCGGATGTTTGCTGTTGGAGGTGATTTAGTGCCTGACCGCTGCATTTTTAACGAGCTTTGTAATAGACGGATTGGTGCTGCCGCACGCATTGGAGATCTTGGCACCGTGATTGAGTTTGTCCAGGCTATTCCGTGGCTAATTATTTCCAACGCACCGCAAGAAGCTGCCGCTAATCGTCATATGCACGTTCTTCAGTGGCTCTATGATAACGCCAATTTCGTTTGCTGGGGAATTGAAGTGTACCGGTTGGCCGGGAGTCGAAGCTATCTTGCAGTACTCTCATGGTGGGACGCCAGGTTTCACATATCGTTCGATGGTGCGTTGTTAATGGCGACTATTGAAGAAAAACAATATTTGGTCGCGCGGTGGCTATGGGTGGTAGCTTTGCAAAGAAACTGGCCTAGGCAAATTCTAGAGGAGGCTTTCTCCTGTGTACCGCTGGCTTTGGCGCAATGGATGCACCAGCAATTGCCGACAGTAACACCGTCACTGGACTATGCCGCCTATCGAGGAGAGTTGGAATTCTTGATCTGGGCCCATTCGATAGGGGCAACTGCGACCACACGTTCGATGGACATGCTGCTCAAAGAGGTCATCTTCGCGTCGTTCAATGGCTTCATGAAAATAGAATCGAGGGCTGTACAACGGATGCAATGGATAGGGCCGCAGCGTCCGGCCACGTCTACATCCTGCAGTGGCTTCATCGTTACAGATCCGAAGGTTGCACAACGCGCGCATTTATTGCTGTCGCCCGTAATGGACACTTGGAGCTGCTGAAATGGTTGCTACGCCACTATCCATTGCAATACGATTCTGTTGTCTTGAACAACGCCGCTGGGTGTGGCCATCGTCGCATAGTAAAGTGGTTAAGCCCTCTCAGCGCTGCCTCTACAAATGCTATGGATTGGGCTGCGGCTTCTGGTCATTTAGATGTTGTTATTTGGCTGCATTTATACCGTCAAGAGGGGTGTACCAGCGACGCCATGGACTTTGCCGCCGCTAATGGACATATTGATGTCGTTCGTTGGTTGCACCTGAATCGTGGAGAGGGATGTACGGTGTTGGCGATGGACAATGCCGCTGCAGGAGGGCATTTGGAAACGCTTGTTTGACTACATCGGCACCGCCAGGAAGGAGCTACGCCAGCTGCGATGGACATGGCCGCTGCTGCGGGATCCATCGATGTTGTGAAGTGGCTTAATCTTCATCGCCGTGAAGGTTGCACTGTGGCCGCTTTGGATGCAGCAATCGCTAGTGGCAACATGGAGCTCATCCAATGGTTTCATGATAATCGAAGCGAAGGCGGCACCCCAAAGCTATGGACTACGCTGTTTCAGCTGGAAACACGACCCTGCTACAGTTTTTACGTCGTTGCCGATCCGAAGGTTGCACCAAGACGAGCTCGCGGGGCGGTGCTTGGGGTCGCCTCCACATCGCCCGATGGCTTGCGTCGTAATCCCCAAAGCAGTGGACATGAGTATCGTTAACCAGGTCTCCGACAAATACGGCTGGACTCCAGCTATTGTGCGAGCTGCTTTTCTACATACGGCAACGCAACCATAACACACAACTTGTATGCCCCGACCGCTCAGAAAAAACGAATCTCTCCTCGCAACGCAAAACGCTATAACAGATTTTGCCCGCATACCAGCGCGTCCGAGTAGGTGCTATCATTTCATTTACCCAAAGGCAGGCATTGATAACACTTCCTGCTCCAAACCTTCACTTAATTGCAATTCGAATGGCATCTTATGCAACGCTATAACAGATTGAAGATTTTGGCCTCAAACCAATGCGTCCGAGTAGGTGCTATCATTGTATTTACCCAAAGGCAGGCATTGATAACACTTTTCCGCTCCAAACCTGCGCGCTCTCCCTCACCAGACTTCTCGGCCATCGTGGTGGTTGCTGTTCGAATAGCGTCCTATGCATGCAAAGTAAAGTGAAAACAACGCACCATGACAAAGATCTTTATCAACTTCACAAACAAACCTGTCATCAAATCGAACGTTTAGCATACAAGTTGTTTAGCTACGTGATGTTTGGTATGGAGCAGCAGAAGTGAATGTGGATATATTTGCAAAGCAATCAAGAGAAAAGTGTTTTACGGCGCCATGACCTAAAGCACCTCAGCGCCCTAAGCCACCGCCCTCGCTTCAGTGAGCCATGGCACCCACGCCATGCGTCTTCACCAAAATCATTTCTTTTGCGACACGAGCTGGTGGAGATGCCGGTACTACCATAGACAATCGCGGTTACGGAGGAGGCTTAAGACACTGCACCTTTCAGCCCGTTGTAGTGGATAAAACCAATTCTCCGAATTTCACGTTTGGTACTTTAGGTGAGCAACAAGGTTAATGAAGTCTTTGAGCATGGGAATCGTTTAGCTTCGACGATTGTGCCGTGCTGGCGGAAGCCAAGAAGACTTATTTTGCTGACTTTTTTAAATGCCAACCACGAGTGGTCTTATCAATTATATGTTACGGAGTTCCGCAGTCAGCCACGGTAACCTCTGAGTTTCAGCGAATTCGCAGCAGCTGCCTTCCTCTCACTCTTATTCTTATAACACTATGGATGTGGATGATTTAGACCGGTGTATTGCAATCACACAAACCGCTCTTCATTGAGAGCCATTTTGTCATATTAACTACTCACTTCAACGCCTTCAATGGCTGACACACTTGCTACCCAAGCACGTTTCTAAATCGTATCCGTCGCCGTAATGAATTCATATTTCTTCATCGCAACTTATGTTTCGTATGGCGACAATTCCAACTCGGAAATATCCTGCTTTGGTCCATTCCTCAGCGCTGCAATTCGGGTCGCAACTGTGATTAAAATACCGCGATGCATTCCCGACGTTCCGTGCATCTATGTATTTACCCGATACATACTCCTTCATATATATTCGCACCCTTGGGCTCTCTTCTCGAGCCAACTTTTCGTCACTGCCAATTATTATCTCCCACATATTCTCGGACGATGGTAATCTTTAATATAGCCTCCGCCGCAAACGCTCCTTTTCCTTTACCCTCGACGTCTCGAATCTCCAATTTTACGGGAGCAACACGATATGTCAACCAAGACCGATTGAAACACGTTCCTTTAAGACTGCAAGAACTTCGCGAACACTCAACGCGCTTTTCTCGATTTTTTTGCAATCGTCTTTGCACTCGACACTACACTCGCACTTGTCGTCTCCTCTATCACTGAGCGACAGTTCACCAATGCATCCCCTAATTTCGTTGTATTCTTCATCTTGGCCACCATCAGACTGGTTTCTCGTGATA